>JASGXE010009352.1:0-17211 GCA_030068105.1 Sinentomon sp. SZTP_YWyxl
TATGTCTTTTCTTTGTGATTCTGATGTTCGTGGTGCATGTGATGAAATTGTGAAAACAACACAAGCCTTTTTATGCATCAATGCCAGTCTTTCATGTCCATGAATTAAGCTTTTACTTTATTGCCACTTATTATGCAAGGCACACTTATTTGTACGAGGTGCATTTGGAAAAAATCCGGAATTGCTCTCCCACTGGCGCATCACACGACATATTGCTATGAACTTGGTCCATCATGCAGCTCCACCCTTTGGGCCTTTGCCTACGAAATTGCATTAATTTGCGGCCTGGTGTTTCTTTCCTGCTGGCATTTAAATCCGGTCTCATTTTGACACTGGCCATTCAGTGTCAATTTTTGTGAAGGAGGAACAATGATTGGTGGTGAAATGTTTCACTGCTCAAGGGATGAAGCCATCTGAGATTCATCAACAACAGGTTGCTACAAGTTTGTGGAGACTCTTCTCTTTCCAGCAGCAGAAAAGCCATGGAAAGACGTCCCAGGCACAATGGTTGCCTGGCAACAGACACGCCAACTCACTGCAAAAGTCCCCTCATCTTCCCCTCCTGATCTCAACAGATGACTTTGCCATGGACTCTGCAGAATTCAACCTTGATCCCACACAGCAATCAGCCTTACCTTCCTTACCTCCACGATCATTCAAAAACCAGAACACTGACCACAACATGCACCCCACACCTCCCTGGCTCCTTCCCACATCAAACGCAGGACATTTAACTAATCAACAACCATTCCGGCACATCTTCACTCTTCAGTCTGGCAGCAGCAGTGACCAGGGCCAGTGATCTGTTTTGAATTTTTGTTTGATGAAGCCCCACGTCAGCAGGGGCGAAATGTCTCCATTTTCAACTTTATTTACGAATGGTTGGCGGCCTATTTGATACATTGTTGTTTCAGCCATATTTTTATTCCATGCCATATTTCATTATGAAATCATTTTCCACATTCATTGCCATTCAATTCCATTACCATAGTATGAATCATAAATAATCCTCACCACAAATGTCATCTAATGATAATGCATGTTGTACATCACGTCAAGATAAGATAACATTCATTCAGCATTTGTGATTTTGCCTTTTTCAAAAAAAGAAGAATAGGAAAGCAAAGAAATGAATGACTTTTTTTTAATAAATTAATAGGACTGCCTTATCGATCGTGTTAACTGATTAAGTAGTACCTACTTGCAAAGAAAAAAATAGTCACACTTGAAAATTGTTACGTCCAACCTTAAATTTGACCTTTTTGGCTGAATTAATGCTACTTGTGGGTGTCGAAAGCACCATCTTGAGTTGGTGCAGTTCCTGTCCTGGTTCTGTTTCTGTTTCTCTTTCTGGTTCTGTGCAATTGTGCATTGTCAGAGGTCAAAAGTGATGATGTTAGTTTGAAATTGATGTTATTTCAAATTGAAATGCATCAGCTGGCAAGTCGAATAGTTGTTCTCTTATTATTATTATTTTTTTATTTGTATTCCATCTTATCTTTTCCTCTTTTTTCTCTCTCTCTTTTCTGTTTTCACTGACGTCCAAAATCAGATGAAGAATCTGCTGCTCTGAGAACAAATCCTCCTCCTTCTCCTTCTGATTCTGCTTCTGATAAGAAGGTGCAGATGGACTCTGCTTCCAAAAACAACAAAAACAACAACAGACTGAAAACTGAAGAAGTTCAATTGGCTTCTTCTGTTTCTGCTTCTGGTGTGGATATGAATGAGTCTGCTTCTGCTTCTGGTGGTGCTGGTGCTGAAGCTGAAGAAGAAAAGGAAATGATCTGTTCGTGTGTCTGCTGTGGAGTGCAAATAAATGCTGACAATAAGGATGCTCAGATAATCCATGTTAACAAGTACCACATTGGTGAGTGTGTATGTATTATGTTGGTGGTTTCTCAAACTGTTATTATTGCTACCTTACAATCGCCTTGTTCCAGCCCAGGCCAAGATTTTTTTGTTTCACTTCACATCAATGATGTGGGTCGTGCACCATGAAACTTCAAATGTCCTGTTGGGTTTCCTGCCTCTTCTTATTTGGGGAAATTTGTTGGTGAAAAGAAAAGAAACTTATTTCAATCAATGCTGCAAGTATCATCCCTGCTTTTGCTAAGTGAATGGTTTTTTTTGCCAATCTTCTCTTCTTGAATTTCAAAGCTACACACAGAATCACACTCGTTAGAATAGCCTGGATGTGGGGTGTTGGGGAGGGGGTGAGGGAATATCAAAATTCAGTCCTCCTCCTTCAGCAGAATTCTTCCAGTTCCAGTTCTGAAGTTCTGATCAATTCAGAGGAGGTGAAAAAATTGACAAAAATTAAAAGGAGGGGTCCAAACTCACTGGGTGGGTCTGAGTCACATCAGGAAAAAAGGAAGGTTACAAGTTTATTTCGAGACACTGCCCTATTCTGTGTGTAATGTTGTTGAAGCATCAATTAATTGTCTACAATAATTGAGAACAGAAGGCAACAGTTTTCCTTCAGTTCTTCAATGTTTTAGTTTTGCTGTCTGCTCTGCTCCCTCCAATGCTTTTTTGTTTTGTTTTGTTTTTTTGTTTTTGTTTTGTTTTCAATTGTTTGGAATGGCAATTTACAATTGGGTTTCTGCTGGAATATGATGATAGGTGCACCAGAATTTGCTGCCACTCTGTTCACTACTGTTCTGTTCCGTCAGATATAGAGTAAATGGCTTTTTCTTGACACTGAAAAGGTTTGGCATTGATGTTGCCAAATGATTGGCAACTCTCTGTTGAATATTTCACAAGCAGTTGACACAAGCTGCTTCAATCAAAATAGCAACAGGGCTGAAGAATGGAGCCAGCTCTATTTGATCCAGATACACACAACACAACTAAAGTTGAAGTAGGCACCTATTATGTGCTGCTTGACTGAATGAAAGGAAAAGAAAGAGTGAGTGAAATTTTTGAATGGATTGGGAACCAACCAGGCACTCATTCTGCACCCAGAAAGCAAAACTGTAATGCTAATAAATTGGAGTAAATAATTGATTGAGCAGCATAAGAAATGTCCCTCCCTCGCCATCGAACATGCAAACTTCAGCCGTTTGTTTATTCCACAGTAATAATGCAGTGTGGCAGCAAGAATTTTGGTTGACACTTGGAAAATGCTTTTCATTCGGCACCTTGTTTCAGCACTTGGCACCTTCTCACCCAGAAAGAACATTAATTAGTTTAGATGCCACATGCATTCATCAACAATGATTATACACGCTACATGCATTTATGAAACATTTATTATGTTTTTTTACATTTTTCGCTCAGCAGAATTAATGTCAGCGGATAGAACTTATTTCCAGAAGTTGTTTTCAGTGTGATTTTTTGTTGGTTCTCTGTATTTGCACTTATTTTCCCCTCACCCATTGTGGGTTAGTTTTAAGTATTCCTGCAAGCATTTGACCCCTCAAGGGAGGTCAAAGGTTTCTATTTTTAAACTCAATGACATGTGGATGAGGACATTTTCCCCTCACTCAACCTACCTCCAGGACGGTGCTTTGATGTCTGGTCTGACTGACCCTGGACCGACTGGTTGCTCTTTCATGATCTCCCTCCACCATGCGTTTACTTTACGCAGATGGTTGATTTGATTGATCTTGTTATGCAGCATCTGAGTCTATTGGCTGGAGACGACTCAAGCCATTCAAATGCAATACATCTGGTGCAGAATGCGGGGGCTGCCAAACACAAGTGGAAAACTTAGAATTTGGCACCCTCGGGTGCTGGCGATGCGTCGAGTGCTGACAAAGTGGCACCAAATTCCCATCTTCCACAGCACTCAGGTGTTTATGCCTGTGCTATGATTGTGCAGTTTTGTACTTGCCTTGCCTTGCCTTGCCTTGCATTTGTTCAGCTGTTCTGATCAACCCATTTCTCTTTCTCTTTGGTTTTTCAGTTGAAAAAAAATCCAACTTGAGCAGAGCAGATAGTTCAGGTCCTTTTTTAACATGATAGACGATGCCTTTTTTCTGAACCAATAAAAAATAACCTAGGCTAAACGCAATGATTCTTTCTGCCTCTCAGGATATCAATAGAGAGGCATGGCATTGTGAAAACAGCATTTTTTACGTGGGTCGGTAAATGAGTTTTGCAAGTTGGCCCAGAGCTTGGCTGGCGTTCACCTGATTTCAGAGATTTTTTGGTCACTTATGACGCCAACTCTTTTTGACTGATGTTCCAAAGGGAATCTGAATCAGCCTCGGTGACACTTAGATACAGGCATTTAAAAAAGTTCCGATTTTTAATGACCCGAAAAAGCATGGTTGTTCTGAAACAGGGTCAACAATTTCAATTGTTTATTCAGATGTCTCCCCAAGAATACGCCACCAAACTTCAGGCCACTTTAGTAGTTGTTCACAGGGGTCAGTGGTCCCTGCTTGCAGCTACCGGTTGGTGGTTTGAAAATCGCCAAAGTGGTACAGGGTGTTTCAAAGACAAGCCTTGTTATGGAGTGAAAATACGAGCCACGAACAGAACTGAATATCGATGGTGCAAGAAAGTGGTACCACACAGTGAGAGCGCACCTGCTGGCGATTTTGCCTCCAATAAGTGCCTATTCTGTGGCACAGTTTCAGCAATCTACCCTGATTACAGAGGACTCCGGAAACTTTACATCAAATGGTGTCTCAGGCAAACTGTTCGAACACCATTGAGCAGAAAGGCAAATCAACAAGTTCGTGCGCAAAGAAAACGTGAAATTATTCAACTGTGGCTATTCAAAATTATCAGCAGAGAATAAACAAATGTGATGAAACTTAATTTTAGTGATGTGAACTTGCAGAAGTGAAAAACTTCTGCAAGGAATTGACACAGTTTGAATGGATGAATATGCACATCACCAAATGGTTTTTCCTCATCAACTCCTTCCAAGTATGTGCATTTTCGACATGGATTTTGATACTGGTTGGGCTGGTCGTAGTTAGCATCCTTCACAAACATCATGCAATCACATGACTGGATCAAATTGGGACACAAATGACAGGCATCTTCTCAAACTCCACCAAAATGAGTCCATGTGGCTCTCACATTTCGTGGACCACAGTCGTTGACGGAGTCCATCATCACATAAAGTGAAGAAAATGGGGATGCACTGTTGGAGAAAAACGTTGTTCCAGGCACCCATTCTCAAGGCACATGTGGGCATGCACCGCACCACTTTTGACCTTTTCCGAACATTAGAAAGAGCATGGCAGGGATGCAATTTCTTCTGGTCAAACACTTTGCAAAATCAGCCAATTCAGACGACAAAAGTAACTCATTTCGTAAGACCATAGTTTTCCAGATACTCAAACAAGATGGCCGAAAATTTGCAATAATCTTCCGAAAGAACACATTTTTTGATTTTTGGAAGTACACTAAATGTAAATCGTCCCTTTTCTTGCAAAACTTTTTTTGCATTGTGAATTTTTTTTGCATTTTGTTCAAAAGCACATGAAGTCGTTCGTAGCATTTAGCACTTCACTCATATCGATCTCTGCTGCAGCATCTTAATTTTTATTTTTTTAACCTTTTTGTTTTTGAACAGGATCAAATTCAAAGAATTTGATAACGTCAATCGACTATGACACATTTTTTGCTCTGAAGATAGTGGACCCTCCTTCGACGAAAGAAGAAGCTGATTCGGAAAAGGGCAAATCAGAAGAAAGCAGCGAAATGGAGAAAACTGAAATGCTGGCTCCGACCTCACCTGCACCGGCACCTATCACCGACACAGACACCGAGACGACAGGGGAGAGGACGTTGGTGACAAAAATTGGTTGCCTAAACATTGAAGACTTGCCAACGTATGTGCCAGTTGGTGGTGGACTGTCAAGTCTTGAGCAGATTCTGTCCAATCGTACTGAACTGCTGATTGGGTTGCAGGGTTGTGATTGGATCGGAGCTGGTGTTGTTAAAATTGGAAGATACCATCTCTATAGAAATGCAATCTCAAAACATGCCAGGTGTGTTGCCATATTGGCCCATGAATGCATCAATGTTGGTATTACAACTAGCAACTTACTTAGTTGTCCTTTGGCTTCCGTCTTGGCTAACTTCAATGGAATTCTTCTTCAATTTGTGGTCACCTACATCCCGAATCCTGAAGACAAGGCCCAGGTGGCTCAGATTTACAACCAGTTAGGGTTGTGGATGCAAGAAGCACCTGCTAGCATGAATCAGATAATAGTTGGTGATTTCAAAGCCAAAATTGGGAAAGCAAAGACAGAGAATAGCAATGTTGTTGGTGAGCACAGCCTTTACGTCACAACAAACGAACCAGGATCGAATCTGATGGAGTTTTGTCTGAAGAACGACATGATAGTTGGGGCAACATTTTTCAACCACCCTAAAGAAGAAAGAGAATCGGTTTTCTGCAAGTCTTCAAATTCACATGAAGAGTTGTGTCACGTTTTGATGCCAAGAAGGAGCAAGTACTGCCTAACCGATGTGAACTCATCACCTTTGGAGGAGTGTTTGACATTTACCAACAAAATGCTAGTTGGTAGTGTCGTTCTACAGGAGCAGGCTCACCAAATTGCCATGAAAGACACCTACCAATCGGTCATTGATAAGTTACCAAAGCCAGCAAAGGTGAAGAAACCAATGATCAGCATTGCTTCTTGGAATGTGTTCTCTTTGAACAACAAACGGAAAAAGGAGGAACAGGGAGATGGAGAGGGAGAGTTCCTCGATGGAAGTTTCAACAACCGATCTGAGCTTTTGATTGCATTGCAAGGTGTGCACTGGTTCGATCGGAACTTGACACAGATTGGAAAGTATGAATACTATAGCAGCACTGAAGAGGATGATAGCCAGTATGGTGTTGGAATTCTGGTTCACGAATCCATTGCAGATGCCATTGTACAATTTACACCAATTAACAAGCACATAGCATGCATTGAGATGCAGACTGATGAACAGCAAGTGCTTCATTTACTATCTGTCATTGCACCGTTTGCCAAGGATTACAACAAATTTTGGTCTGATCTGAAACAGATTGTGCTGGCCAAGCAAAAGAATGGTGGTATCACGGTTGTCTTTGGTGACTTCAACGCACGTGTTGGTTCACCATTAGCTCCTCCTTCGTCGTCTGCTTCAGCTGGAATGAATGCAGTTGGGAAGTTTCCATTCTATGAGAAGAACGATAATCGTGGCAAAGATTTAATCACTTTTGCTCAGGATTGTAAGCTTCTGATTGGATTGACATACTTCTGCCAGGATTCAGAACGCAGGGTCTCTTGGTGCCCAGCTGGTGTTGGTGGTGATGAACATAGTCACATTCTATTCTCACACTCATTCATCAAACAGATACGGAACATACGTACTTACAAGCAATCCAGTGTTGTCTGCGATCACTTCCTTGTTCTGGCACGATTGTTCCTCAAGATTCAAGTTTGTGTGGATGAAGAGCCGGTTGAGGTGGAAGTTCAGGAGAGCAGTGAAATAAAACAAACTAACAGCCTGCCTGCTGCCAGTCAAGGTCAGATAGGGGAGCAGCAGCAGCACCAGGAGGAGGGTAAGGGGGAGGAGGAGGATGAGCAGACTAAAGAAGAGAAGAGTGATCACGAAGAAAAAGAAAAAGAAGTGGAACACGTTCCTGAACAAGCGGAGGAAGTGGAGAGGGAAAAGGAGGAGAAAGAGAAGGAGAAGGAAGAGGAGGAGGCCATGCAAGTGAATCTGATCCCAGAGTACATGGAATTGTCCGACACTGAAGACACAGTGATTGAAACTTTCGAAGGAGTTGAATTGAGTTTTGAACGCTTTATCTTGGAAGGAAGGGACAAAGGACCTTTGCTTGTTGCATCTCTGAATGTCGGTTCGTTTGCTGAGGAGGGATTTCCAGATTCAATGTTTGAAAACAGGAAAGAGTTGCTGATTGGTTTGCAATGCACAAACTGGATTAACAGTGATGTAACTCAAGTTGGCCATTATGAACTCTATTCAACTAACAACAACTCTTGCAGTTCACAGGACAGGTCTGGTGCAGCTGTGTTAGTTCATGAATCTATTGCTCACTTCATTGTTGATGTTTTCCCCATCAACGAATTCTGTGCTGCTGTTGAAATACAACTGGAACAGACATCATTGATATTTATCTCTGTCTCTGCACCGGACAACAAGTTGACATATCACAGTCTTCTAGATGATCTCAGCAGGATTTTGGTCAATAAGCCCAGCAATTGTCAACTGATAATTGCAGGCAGTTTCAGAGCCCGCATTGGCAAGAACAGCTGGTCTTCAGATAGGCCCACAATTGGACCTCATACCTTTTATCAAAGGACTGATTCTCGTGGGAAAGCACTCGTCTCATTTGCCAGAGATAATGATCTTCTTATAGGAGGAACGTTCTTCTCTCACCCAAAGTACCAAAGAGCAACATGGTCTCCAGAAACGGAACACATCGAAGAGGAATACGATCATTTTCTCTTTCCCATTTCCATGACCATGACCTGGCAGATGCAAGATGTGAGGAGTTGTTTCAGTCAAAATTTCAAATGCGATAATAACTTGCTGGTGGCAAAGTTGGTTGTCAAGTCAATTCCATCAAAAGGCAACGAACCTAGCCTAAATGGAGGAGGAGATATGGATTGTGGCAATGAGGGATGGCTGAGGAATGCAATCAACGAAGTAGCAAAGTCTTCTGCAACTCCAACTGCAACAACAAAGCTGATAGACCAGTGCCAGATTGCCTTGGGAGAAGAAGATCTGCCTGGAAAAGGTCAGGATACACAACCTGAGTATTCTGCATCCAAATTTCCACATGAATTACCTCAGAATGAAGAAAAGCCTTCAGTGCAAAGTATCGATGTTATCACTGGCATGCACAGGGGTGATATGGTATCAGGAAATAGCCCGAAACGAAAAGATTCTGTGAAAGATACCCTCGTAAGGATACCATGTAAACCAAAAGAATCGGTAAAGGACTCCACAGTTCTGGCATCCAGTGATTCAATAAAATTGGTTAAAGACTCCTCACTTCCAGTATCCAGTGAACTAATAAAATCGGTAAAAGTTTCCTCAGTTCCGATATCCTGCAAGCAATCAGATTCTTGGGGGAAGAGTGTTGTTCATGGCATTCCAGTTGTCACTAGCAGCAGCATGCGGAGGTCAGATGTGTCTATTTACGAATTTGGGGTTAAAACAGCATCGCATAAGATCGCTTCGTCACTGTTGGTGCCTCTTAAAGCAGCAGAAAAAGAGATGGGAGACTTAACGTCCACCACCAAGTCTCTCAGATCATCAAGTGATGCTGCTATTGATCCTACAAACAGAAATCCAGTTGAGACACGTGATATGCATTCACCATCACCAGATGCTTTTCATTCGTCTGCAATGAAAGAAAAACAAATTCCCATGGACATGTCAACATCAGATGCCATTCAGACATCAGCAACAAAAGCTAAACCAATTCCCGTGAATGTTTTATCACCAGAAGTCATTCAGAGTTCAACATCAAGAGATAAACCAACTCCTGTGGATATGTCAACTCCAAAAGTCATTCAGACTTCAATATCAAAAACTAAACGAACACATGTGGATATTACAAAACCAGGAGTCATTCAGACTTCAACAACAGAAGATAAACCAATTCGTGTGGATGCGTCAACTCCAGAAGTCATTCAGACTTCAACATCAAAAGCTAAACCAACTCCTGTAGATGCGTCAAAACCAGAAGTCACTCAGACTTCAACAAAAGATAAACCAATTCCCGTGGATGCGTCAACTCCAGATGTCATTCAGACTTCAACATCAAAAGCTAAACCAACTCCCGTAGATGCATCAACACCAGAAGCCACTCAGACTTCAACAAAAGATAAACCAATTCCCTTGGATGCGTCAACACCAGAAGTCATTCAGACTTCAACATCAAAAGCTAAACCAACTCCTGTAGATGCGTCAAAACCAGAATTCATTCAGACTTCAACATCAAAAGCTAAACCAACTCCTGTAGATGCGTCAAAACCAGAAGTCACTCAGACTTCAACAAAAGATAAACCAATTCCCGTGGATGCGTCAACTCCAGATGTCATTCAGACTTCAACATCAAAAGCTAAACCAACTCCCGTAGATGCATCGAAACCAGAAGTCATTCAGACTTCAACAAAAGATAAACCAATTCCCTTGGATGCGTCAACACCAGGAGTCATTCAGACTTCAACATCAAAAGCTGAACCAACTCATGTAGATGCGTCAAAACCAGAAGTCACTCAGGCTTCAACATCAAAAGCTAAACCAACTCCTGTAGATGCGTCAAAACCAGAAGTCACTCAGACTTCAACAAAAGATAAACCAATTCCCGTGGATGCGTCAACTCCAGATGTCATTCAGACTTCAACATCAAAAGCTAAGCCAACTCCCGTGGATGCATCAACACCAGAAGCCACTCAGACTTCAACTAAAGATAAACCAATTCCATTGGATGCGTCAACACCAGAAGTCATTCAGACTTCAACATCAAAAGCTAAACCAACTCCTGTAGATGCGTCAAAACCAGAAGTCACTCAGACTTCAACATCAAAAGCTAAACCAACTCCTGTAGATGCGTCAAAACCAGAAGTCACTCAGACTTCAACAAAAGATAAACCAATTCCCGTGGATGCGTCAACTCCAGATGTCATTCAGACTTCAACATCAAAAGCTAAACCAACTCCCGTAGATGCGACAAAACCAGAAATCACTCAGACTTCAACAAAAGATAAACCAATTCCCTTGGATGCGTCAACTCCAGAAGTCATTCAGACTTCAACAAAAGATAAACCAATTCCCGTGGATGCGTCAACACCAGAAGTCATTCAGACTTCAACAAAAAATAAACCAACTCCTGTGGATGTGTCAACACCAGAATTCATTCAGACTTCAACATCAAATGCTAAACTAACTCCAGTGGATGCATCAACACCAGAAGTCAGTCAGACTTCAACAACAAAAGATGAGTCAATTCCTGTGTTTCCAAAATCTTTGCGTAGCGATGAAGATTCTGTAACTCATTCCAAAACTGACTGTGCAAAGTTCCAGATCCACAAAGTTGAAGATGTGCCACAACCTTCTGCTGAGCAAATTTGTAAATCTGCTAAAAAAGAGCCAATCCAAGACAGTGGACCAGAAAATCCACTGGCACTGCCAGTTGTTATACCAGTAGAAGCTGCGGTAAAAGCTCACGTTGCTGAAGGGTTGCCGGCAACATCTGCAACAGATGCACCATCTTCAGAGCCTATTCGTTTAACAGATTCAGTTGTTGCTATTGAAGGACTTGCTGTGCAAGATGTTGAAGTCGGAGAAGAAGAAAAAGCAAGTGCCATGGTGTTGGATGCAGATGGCAACGTGGAAAGATATGAGCAAGGTGTGGAAGAAGATTCATTTCCAATGTTGCACAGTGCACCTGAAATCTTGTCTTCCTCCAAAACATCGCTTGCTGGTCTGCATACGGACAGGTCTGCTGAGCTCCTTCCAGTTATTATGAATCAACTAGTACCTGCAGCCGGCACATCGTCAGCATCAACCGACAAAAGGGCAATGACTGCAGTGAAACACGATCAGCTTGCAACATTGATTGGTGACCCAGCTCCATTGCTTTCCACCCCATCAGATGAGAACAGACTGCAGGTGAATCATGATATCCAGGGTGCTGCAGAACCAAATACCAAATCAGCTACACCTGATGCTCACAGGTCATGCTCTGCAAACAACAAGAATAACAATTCTCAAAAACAACCAGAACAACCATCAGTCAAATTTCCTGACAAATCATCCACATCATTCAACACAAACATGGGATCATTGGAAGCAAGAGGATATCCAATTTTGGCAACTGTGTCGCCTTCCTCAGCTGATGATGATGGTGTTAGCTTGGAAAGAGGAAAGCTGTGTGGGAACAAATCGGTTGACACACAGGCTATTCCTGCTATTGCAACCATTGTGATGAGGACTCTTGAACATTCCACACATGTTCTATCAAGTGCTGCTTCTGCTGCTGCTGACAGCATAAATGCAGGTGGCATAAAAAAAGAGTCTGCTCTACCTCCAAAGAAGAGAGGCAGAATGAAACAGATAGCAGAAGAAGAAGATCAACCTGCTGACCGCTTAGATGTGGGTGCTAGCAATTCAAATACTTCAAACAGATCGCCTGCTAAACGTGGACGACCAGCTGCTCACATAGCATTAGCATCAACAGCACTCTCACCAGTCAGAAAATCCAGTCGAAATGTGAAGCAGGTGGACTATTCTATCCTTGCTCATGGTCATGTTTATGGTTTTGATGCAGCTGAAGAAGTTGAAGAAGCAGAAGTAGAAGTAGAGACAGAACCAGAGCCTGTTCCAGTTGCATCAAAAACTAGGAAGAAAACCTCCCCACCAGCTAAAGCAGCTGCTGTGAGAAAATCTCCACAGAAATCAAAGAAGCCCCCAACCCCAGCCCCCACTCCAAAGAAGAAGAGTCCTAACGTGGCCGCATCACCCACTGCAACCAACTCCAAAAAGAGGAAATCAGCTCCAGCTCTGGTTCTTCTTCCTCCTCCTCCTTCTTCTGCTGAACAGTCAAATCTTGAGCCATCTTCGAGCCGTTCAAAAAGAGCATGCCGACGATCGTGACTCCCAATGATTAATCAGAACTACTTCCCACCTGACTATGTCGAAAGAAATTATCAAACTGAATTCAGAGGTTAGAGCTTTTTTTGTTCTGTAGGATGCCATTGCTGTTTATGATCTCACCCATTCTTTGCCACCTTCCCTGGCTCACACAATGAATTCTTGCTGCTATAAGAAAAGCCTAACCGTTTGTTGCTCTGCAACTTTAAACTAGAACTAGGACTCCACAAATGTGTGATCGATCCACCCTGAGTGTGCTTTCCGTGATTTTGTTTTAAATTGAAATCCTGCACTCCCAATGGAAATCACCGGGTGCGTGTTTTGCGAGCCGCTGACCACAGTTCATTGTTTAGAAAGAGTTCATATGTTCAGTGGCTTTTTGTATGCTTCCGATTTCGACAATTTATGACCACCCTATTCCAGTTTCAGTGTCCTACAAAGGGGACATTTTTGGACTTAAATTGATAATGCGTCGGTTATGCTGTTACCATCAGTGGCTCTATTCAATTTTAGCCCAGGTGCAGTCACTATTCGGTGGCTCTTTTGCCACCCACCGGCCACCGTCAGACATTTGCCAAACGAATGTTTTTGTAAGTGTTTGTTTTCCAAGTTGTGTTCCTCATCTTCCTCTGCCAACTGGTGTCTTTGCAGAAGCAGAGGGAAGCAAAAGTAGCAGCTAAGCTCTGAAGACTAGACTAGCGCCCTGACCACCTTATTCCTGTCGAAGGACACCTTGTTTTGATGTCGGGTGTGTCCGCTACAGTTAGATCATGAGTTTGACATCCGTGCAACTGTTCAGTTATGTTCTGTGTTTGGCAAAGTGGTTGCAGGTGTCTGGCACAATTTCTCTTCATGCAATCCAAGGCTGGAAAAGTGGCAAACATGTGGTTATGGCGAGCAACTGCAGACAAAAAGAGAAGACACTGAAGTAGAAAAACAGTTAAAAAGAAAAAGAAATGCAAATTTTATGAGGGTTGGTCAAAAAGTTAACTCACTGTATCACAAGGAGGGTATTTCATAAACTGACCTTATGTGATATGTTCCCCTCCCCAGTTGTGTGTTCCTCCTAACAACCCATCCGTTGTTTCTCTTTTAGTGATGGAAAATGTGAAGTTAAACTTTTGTTAAAACTCCATTGGCAGCCAAATGCCATCTTCGGTGCCTTGCAGAATGTTTGAGTAGAGCATTGCAAAATGGTGTCATGTTTCTTTCAATTTCCCTTTTGCAGCAAGAAATTTCGTGTTTTGTCGTTTTTGAGAAAATGTTTATTTCCCATGTAATCCCAAAACATATGTGCAGAGTTTTTATGATTATTTTATTATAAATGCAGGGCAATAGAAACCAGGTAAGCGCGCGCCTCTCAGTGTCTCATTATTGCAGACGGAGAGCGGATGAACAGAAAGACAGAAGTTCCCACTCAGCCGCCAGGGGTGCTGCTGTTCCCTGACTTGCTTTGGTTTCCGCATTGCTTGTGGGCCAGAGCATTTGTTTTGTGCTGTAATTTCAAAAATTGTGGATGGATTTTGATCATTTTTGATCCAAATGGAAGTGAAAAATAAGGGGGATTCACCCATGGACTGGGTGGATTTGTTTATGTCGTAAATGATCTCCAAAAAGTAGTTTTTCTGAAGCAAAGTCAATGTTGTCAAAAACCTAACTGAATGCATGTTTCGGCCGGAACTCGGAAAAGGGTTGGGAAAAAACGTTTTTTTCTTAAAAAACATAAAAACGTTTTAAACGTTTAAAACATGTTTTTTTGTTTTGAATCAGAACCAAATTGACTATAAAAAGTCGTGGACCAAGGTGGCAAGGTGTTCAAAAAGTGTTCAACCGACCACGGATGGATGCATTTTTGTGGTTAAAAGCCGAAGGTGTTTATCGTATTTTCATTCTGCTCTGAAGGCGAACAGGAATTCTTTCAAGCGTAAACAGCAGTAATTATGTGGCAAGAAAGCAGGTTGGCGACCTGTCGTCCCTCGGATGGGATATTATGAAGGAGGTCCCGTATGCAGTGTCACACTGTCCGTATGCATGTTAAAAATTCCAAGCTGCAGGTCCATCAGAGGCCGGGCAGGTTACACAACAGAGAAGCCACATCTCAAAAACCACCAGGGTTGCAATGTTTAAAACAAAATGTTTTAAAAACCTTTGACAGAAATTTACACTACACCTTTTGTTGCCATGCTTTGTGCACACATACACAAACCCTGAAGATTGATAAATAAAAATTGCTTGAAAAAAAACTTGGAATTTGGATTTTGTTGGAAGAGCCACAGCCTTGATGCTATATGACATTAGAAAACTTATTTTGTTTGATTTGGTTTTTTTTTTTAATTATGGGATTTGGTCTTGTTGTATTTTTGAGTAATATTTTTGAACCAGCCTGTGAGCAACCACTTTTAGCTGTAGCTTGCTTTTCGCTTCAGACAAAAACTGCCGTGAAGATGATGGCAGACATGCGGCAGCCAGGTGGGGCCACTGAGCAATTGTGCATTTTTCAAGGGCATCGAAACATAGCAATCTCATCACCCGGGTCTTATGGTGACAAAAGGCTGTTGCATGGAACAGTGCTTGAATCAGGTACAACTCGCCCGGCCAAGCGAATTAAGGGGCGTGCGACGCAGAAGGTTTTGTCTGCTCTGCGAGTATCGTCAACGAAAGTGGGGGTGCCAATTTCCTGCCTGTGGCAAAATGAAAGTGTTGGGAAAAGAAGCAGCTCAATGGCAAAAAAGGAAGCAACGGAGACGGCAGATGTTTTAACGAACCTGGCTTGGTTAAATTATAGACTGCACCAGAAAATCCTTGCAGAAATTTACACATTGAATGTCCAAACCAAACAAAATTAATTTTCTATCCATACCACCCTCACCCCACCCAAACAGGATGAAACCAGAATGCACTGTTCACTTCAATTCGTATTGGTTTCCTATAGTTCCACACCGCTGTCTGTGGTGGAGTATGCTTCATTTTTATAGCCAGTAGAATACAATGGGGTTGTTCAGTGGTCAATGATAAAAAAATGATGGACCACTGTCTAGTGTCTGGACTGCTGTCTTATTATGTACAGTTCCGGAAAAATTAATGGAACCACACATGTAATTTAATTGCAGTTTCGGTTTTCAATGATACATTTGATTCTGCGACGAAAATTTTGCACCAAAGTTTTTCCTTTGTAGTCCAACCAAAAGAAGAAGAAGAAAATTGAAAGTGTTTTTTCTGAAATATATGCAACAAAATTGTGAAACAAAACGTGTGAAACAGATGTCACAGCATGTTGATGAAACACGACACTTTTTCTTTGTGAAAAAAAAGGACGCAAGCTAAGGAAAGTTTCGGAGGCAACACCATTTCTGCCATTTAATTTACGTTAGTGGCTCCATTAATTTACCTGATGCTGTACATTGTTATGTGGCAGAAGTCCTGGGACAACCTCCAAATGGTGGCCATTTCAATTTTCACATTTTTTCTCATCATCTTGTCATTTCCTGCTTTTACAAATTGGTTGTGCCGCCAAAGTACAAAGTACATGTTGGACCGAATCACCGAGAGCCCAAATATCATGCAAGTACAGCTGTTTGCATCAGAATCTGAACTCAACTCAAATGGAGCTAAACTGGGATTTTGGGGAACCTTGTATAACTTCCTTCATCTGATTGGCACGTTGGCAACACCTCTTTCTTTGGATTGATTATGCCAAATAGAAATTCAATTTCAATCCACTTTGCTTTGCTTTTCTGCAGGGATGCTTGGATGGATTTTTCTGTGATCAAGAAGAATGTCTCATGATGGATGATTATGGTGATGATGATAGTTGCATTGTGGAATGTTCTTCAGAACTGTGTTACGATATCATCATCTCAACATGGTTCCCATCGACTTTTTCTTTTCTTTTCTTAAGTTTGCTTTCTTCTTTTAAGTAATGAAATGAGAATAAATATAAGTTTTCCAAACAAAGTCACACAGCCTCACTCACTTTCTCCCTCCCCACTCTCCCTCTCTGTCTGTTGTCCTTCTTCATGCACTTGCATTGCGAGAAGAAGAGTCAAAAGGGAAGGGGATTGGATGGGAGGGATGGGGGGTCTTCTGTTCAATAAGGGTGCTCCTGATGGGACTCTTGTGTGCTGCAGTGTGTTTGTTATCAATGACCGGGGGAGGGGGAGGGGTGATGAGAGAGCCAGCTGTAGTTGCTGGAATATTCTTTCGATCAAAATTTCTCCAGTTTGAAGATTTTGACATCCGAATGAACCAAACAATGATATGATCTACAATCAATGATCCACTCTTCTTGGACCCAGTCCGACGCCCTCTTTTGTTTCTTGTTTCCTGTTTGGTCCCATGTCGAACTGGATCCGACATCCATATTGAGTTTGGTTTGATCATCTGTCGGATGGTATCCAATGAGCAGCGTTGAACATGCCATCGCCCAGAGGTGAGAGGAGCACTTAACAAGCACTTTCTTTCGGCTTCATGAGGCTGGTTGGGGAAATTAACATTGCCATTTTATCGATGGCATGTTGAGAGGCAAAGGAAGCAAAATGTGAAAATGGCTACCATGCTGCCATCTCTTGAATGAAATGCGGCATACTGAGTGTGGACTGTTGGAAGAAAAAGATAACGCTTGCAATGAGGTGTGTG
>JASGXE010009353.1:0-15096 GCA_030068105.1 Sinentomon sp. SZTP_YWyxl
CTCAAGCCCTAGATGAGGCAGAATTGATATTTCGAATTAGAATGCCAAGAACTTTTCTAGCTTTTGTAATGGTATAACTAATGTGTGAATCCCATGATAAATCGGAAAAAAGATAAACTCCCAAATACTTGAATTCATTAACCTTGACTGTGGGATTTCCACTGAGATTGTAGCGAGTTGAAGGTGAAAACTTTGAGTTTCTTCTGAATGCCATCCAGTTGCACTCTTTGAAACATTGATGACTAAATCCCAAATTTTGGCCCAGGAACTGATTGTGTCCAGATTGTCCTGCAAAAATGTACCAAAGGGCGGCCCATACAAAACTAAACTATTTTTTTTTTTGAAAGTAAAAAAAATGCAATACAAAACTAAATCATCCGCAAAAAGCCTTGCATTGCATGTGAGCAAGGATGGAAGGTCATTATTATAAATGATGAAGAGAAGTGGACCCAAGACCACCACCACACCCTGGGGGACTCCGCAGGTGACAGGTCGCCTAGCAGAGTTCTGGCCCTCGACAGAGACCTGAAAAAACCTTCCAGACAAGAAACAATCAATTAGGGCAACAAAAGGTGCAGGGAATTCAAGCAGATTTAGTTTGTGAAGGAGTTAATTATGAGGGATCAAATCAAATGCTTTTTAAAATCAACAAAAATTGCATGCAGTTTTTCTTTTGCCTCAAATGCACATCCAATATCATAAGTAAATTCAATAAGTTGGGTAACACAAGAATGCTTTTTCCTGAAACCATGTTGACTGGGGTGCAATATCTGATTAAGTTCAACGAAAGTCATCAGATGTGAATAGAGGATTTTCTCGAAAATTTTACTGCTAACTGAGAGAAGTGAAATTGGGCGATATAGTTCAGGATTCTCAGAAGGACCTTTCTTTGGGATAGGAATCACTTTACGACACTTTCCACTCATCCGGCAATGAAAGAAGAACATAAATCCTCTTGATAATAACTTCAAAGAAAAACGACAACTCAAAGGAAAGGATTTTAAGAAATCTCGCTGGGATAAAATCAGGACCCGTGGCTTTCTTCACCAATAGCTTTGATAATAAATGCTGAATTCCTACGCGCGAAATTTGAGTGGATGCTGGGTGTAAACGGGGAATGTTCGGGATGACTGAAAGGGGTAATGAATGCAAATTTCTCTGAATAGGCACATTTATTGCAGAATTTTGAAACATTCGCGCTAAAAGATTGTCTTTCTCAGTGGGTGTGTGCGCAAGAGAGCCGTCAGAACTCTGCAGCGATGGCATTCCCCTTGAAGAACGAAGATTTTTAATGAAGCGCCAAAAAATCTTTCGAATGGGATTTTGAGATTGCCCGTTCAATATATGAACTGAAATTGTGGTGGGCACAATCACGAAGTTCAAAACGAATGGCCGCAAGCCGGTTTACCAGTCGGGGAGTACTTTTTGCGCGAATGTTCTTGATGAGCCGGTTCTTTTTCCTTAGTAGCATCCGGAATTGTGCAGAAACCCAAGACTTTCTTGCACCAGTTTTGACGGATTTAATGGGAAGCATCGCGAGGCATTGGAGAAGAATGGTCTTGAATGCAGTCCAGACCTCATTAATATGACTGAAATCAGGCAATTGCACACAAAAATGTAAAAAAAGGCAATGAAGCCTACTCTTAATTACGACCCAATCGGGGTCGCAATTAAGTCGCCCAATCGGGGTCGCATCTTCTCTAGAATGACCTAGAGAAGATGCATCTCATATCTCCTGCCCTAATGGCTGCAATCTCTCATTTCCCTTCTGGCCAGAAAATCAAACAGAAAACCCCCAAGGGAGTAGGAGGGAGGAGTAAACAGGGCAGGACAGGGACTGGTAGCTTCTCCGAAGGCTCTCTTTAGCCCAATTGGTTGTCTCTTATCCAAATCACCAGCTGAGCAAGAGCAAGATGCCAGGCAGAAACTGCACCCGGCAATTGCCATCAGTGTACACTCAGCTTTAGCACGTTAGTGTACACTCAGCTTAAGCGCACCAGGTTGCTGTGCCCAACAGGTCTGAGTCCTTCTCAGTCCTCACAATTGCCTCTTGGCTCTTTCGAAATTGAGATGGCTGTCACCGTTTGCAGCAACAATATGTGTGCAATGTGGCTCTCTCGAAATTGTTCTTGATGAACCCCCCAACAGCGGCATTCTCGTCGTTAGGGACACACGTTTTAAGCTGACGACACACTGGGCTATAACTACGCATGCGACACTTGGCTAAATGCAGGTGATGATACGGCACTCCACGACGAATTACCTAATCTTGAAAATTGACTGACCATCTCTGGATTTTTCGCCAACAGAGACAAAATACCCACGGACCCTCCAGTCTCCGTCCATTGTTACTGTTTCCTTCGATATAATCAGAATCTGAATCGTCTGCTTTGACGACCTGCTGCACTGCACAAAACATGACTACCTGCTGCACATATCTTTCGAGGTTGTCTTCAGCCGAGAGACGACAGGTAAACAGGTTGGCAGGGATGGTGAGAGTGGGTGGACGACATCAAGTCGTGATTGAAAAGGATAAGCCTTTGTTCCAGACCTGTTACCTAGCATCTTGTTTCATTTAGGCTAGGGCGGTAGGGCCACAAATAATGCACATTCGTTCTTCAGACAAGTTCATCCGACAATGTCTTTTGGTTTTTGAAAAGAATGCAGAAAAGTGCAGCATGGTCATTCATCATAGAACGCATAGATTAGTATGAGCTCTGTGGTGCATACCTACTTGTTGTCTTTCTGTGCATTTTGTCAACATCAACAGCTGAACCATAATGAAAATGCTGGTTGTGAAGTCTGGATTTGCAAGGCAGCAGGTTTGATTTTCCAGTGCGTATCAAACGAATTTCCTGCCTGACCAAATTTTGCCAAATGTCGCATGCATAGTTACAGCCCAGTGTATCGTCAGCTTAAAACGCGTGTCACAACGGCGAGAATGCCCCAACAGCATCATAGCCCATTTGGCTCTATCGAAGTCACCACTGGTGTGTCTCCCCAATAGTTCGATTGACTAAAGACACACTTCGCAGCAGCTTTCTTGATCAGGCATCCACGTGGCAGATTCTTGGTGCAAAAACAAAATGGCAGCAGCAACACGGAAAATATCACAGAAATGGCACATGATGCATCACAGTGAAAGGATGGCACAAAAGAATATTATCTCCAGCAAAATTCTGGCACAGCTATTCCAAAGTTCAATCAAAATGGCTGAAAACATGCGATCGGCAAGTCTGAACTCCTTCAAGGCCAGCAGGAAAAAGCTCCCTTCCAGAACGTTCTTACGACCGCCTCGAGAAGTCAATTGACTTTTTTCAATTGTCATTGAATTTCCAACTCACCTCAAAGAAACAATCGTTTCACCATTAATCATGAATAAATAAATAAATTATTTGCCTCCAGAGAAATATTTGCAAACATATATGCTGAGCATGAAATGCCATAATTCAAAAAATATTTTGACTGAGTACAAGTTTGACACATTTGAATTAACAGTCCTGCTCACTAGGTGGATTATTCTTGTCTGGCATCTTCTGTATACTGGCGGCGGAAAAAGATTACCCATACATGTGAAAAATTTCCATTCTGAGATCTTTGCAAAAACTCCATGCTGTAGAAACAAAAGATCCTCTTTCATCACTAATGTCAAAATCTGACACCCCTAGAAAGCTCCGTTGCAATTTGGCACTTTAATTTCTACCAAATGCATAAGAGTAAAAAGAGAGAAAAAAAAGCTTCGGAGGCAACAATCAAGTGGGAAAAACACGTGTGAGTAATCTTTTTCCGCCACCACTATACATAGGCCAGGAAAGAGAGGAGTCATCTTTCTCTGGAACTGAGTTGTTTATTTTGTTTTGCAGTGTTTCTTTATGGAAATCTCTTTGTAGAGGGGCCTCGCAGCTCCAAAATTTCCAAACATTAGATGTATCACATGATACAATTGAATGATTGATTCTTTTTGAATAAAATGAAAAGAGTTGCAAACCGCCACATGTTTATCGGTTTATCCAGCTCCCCATGTTGTTTCAATTTTGTGTTTACAGTGCATGTTTACCATTTTGGGGTGTTTGCTGCAACAAAAGTGGACAGGTACAATCCAACCATCCAGTTATCCCAACGTTGTTTCATTTATATGAATGGAATTTGTGCAGTGCACTGTTGCCAGCATTCCAGGTGTACGGGGTTTGGTGGATAGGTTTAGTGTGAATCAGGATAATGCAACAGATGTTCTGAAATTTTTTGAGTCAAAATGTTGCTATTTTTGACAGTGCTCTCAACTTTCCTTTCAAAATGTTTGTCATTAATAAGTTGGAACTTAGAATATGTGTTTTCACAGGCTTTAGAGGAGGATTTTTAACACTTACGTATAGAATATGTGCTTTTACAGGCTTCAGAAGAGGATTTTTAACACTTAGAACATATGTTTTCTCAGGCTTTAGAGGAGGATTTTTAACAATCTTTTCTTTTTTGGGAAAGTGGCAAAATGACAAATTGCCAACTTCCGTCAGCATTTGGGGCAATGAAAAACATAAAAAAGGATTGGCTCACGTTTTGTCCGATACAAAATACATACCGCCAGCAGCACATAGCGTGTCACTTGCATCGGGTCTCATTAGAGCACTGAAGCTTTGCAATGTTGGACCAGGATGACACTTGAGTGGGAGCCCAGCTGGCAATTTGTGTGCCAGACTCAACGGCCAAGTACTCAAACGACGCTTGAGCCAAAAGGCCCCAGTCATTTATGCACCTGGTTCGATCATTTTACTCTGGGTTGAAGCGTAACTTTGCGATGCTGTTGTTTCCTTGTTAATACACTTACCAAATCCTGGTTTTTTACCAAATACAAGTTAAAAAGCATAAAAATTGATTGTTGGAACCAGATTTTTCATTTTCTGGCCAGCTGATTGAGAAAAACTTTAGTTATGAGCACTCGCGATAGAAAAAATACCCTCATTTTACTTGGTAGTAAACAATTCTCCCAAACAGTCAAAGTGTGCAAATTCTGGCTCCAACAATCAATTTGGCATGCTTTTTTACACAGGTAGGTATGCAAACTTTTACCTTTCTACGTGCAAAAATAGCTGAAATATGCTGTTCGAAAGTCTTTTTTTTTATACCGGAAATTAAATGAGAAAAACGGGGTTTTCGAACAGTCTATTTTTGGACTATGCTGAATAAACAGGGAACGAATTTGCATCGCACACTTAAATTTGCTATTGTCAAGCCATTTCTCAATGGATTTTGCTCATTTTTGGACCAAAATGCTCGGAAAAGACCAAAGTATCTTGGGAAAAGCATTTGGAAAAATGAGAATTTTTAGTTTTTTTTTCATCTTTTCCGGGGTGAGCCCCCCCTTAAAGTTTCACTCCGAAAATTCGAATATTTTTCTTTCCATATTTTTAATTCCGTAAAATTGGCAAAAAAATAACAAATAGGCTGCTGGCTAAATTTTTGTCCAAACACATTTGGTCACGTGAATGGAGGGTCAGCTGGCATTCCAGAGAAGTTCCAAAGATTGAACTAACACGAGAGGCATTCAATTTCAACATAGCTTGATGAAGTTTCACGTGTTGCACGAATATGTGCTTTGGGGCACACGTTGATTTCGAATGGCACCTGAGAAGAATGAACTCTTTGTATTCTTCGAAAATTTTTGGCCAGGAAAGTCTAACATTGAATTTATGGGTTGGCATTTTGAGCTGCGATTTAAAAGAACATGCTACAAAAAAAACAAAATTGAATGTTTAAAAAAAACACGTTTTGAAGTGTTACAAATGGCCGCAACAATCCTTGAACGAAAATGCTCCATGCAAAATTTTGACCATAAATGCGCCACCAGGATGAGATTATGGAGTCAGAATCTCGGATGTGACTTTCATGAAGGCGCACTTTAAACACCACCACCGAGCACCTATGATGATCTCGAACAAATGAAACAAGTTCTGACCGCTGGAATTTTTACTATAAAAACCAAAAACGCACAGCGCGAATGCCAACCTGGAATACACTGCCTTCTGCTGTTGAGCAAAAATGGGCGGAAGGAGGCCCGCACCACTGAGCGGAAATTTCACAGCCAAGCCAGTGACGGCTGAACATGCAAAAGCTCTGTGACTTGTCGGCGACTCTTTACTTTGCAGCTATAGCTGGCATTATCGTCCGCTGTTTTATTAAACAAAAGCCGGCGACAGGCTCCAAACGATTGGGTGCCATTAATGCGCCAAATGCAGTGTTCGGTGTAAAAATGCCGGGCCAAAACAGCAACTTTACACATGAGTCGATTCGACTGCCAGATTCACACTTGTGGAAAGTGCCGACTACGCTCATGGGCAATGCGCCAACTCCATTCATAGGCGAAGCGCCGACTTTACGCATGAGTAAGGCCACTGTGATACCGATCGGCTTTTCCGGGGTATTGTGCATGAATAGCCATTAAGAGCGTCCTGCGCTTTCTTGTGAGTGAGGCGCAGGAAAAGCCGATCGGTATTATCGGCACTTTACTCATGAGTAAAGTCGCTGTTTTAACCCGGACATTTTATACCGAACACTGCATTTGGCGCATGAATGACTCCCAATCGGTCGGAGCCAGATGCCGACTTTTGTTTCCTGTGAGAAAGCGCACGAAATGCCAGCTGGGAGACAGTCCGTTTCTGAAAAGAGCTCTGCAGAGCAGAGACGTATGGCTGGTGATAGCCTTCCCCAAATGTTCGATTTCCATGGATTTTCAGCGAGTGGGCATTATTCTCCCCAAAATCCCGTAGATCGTGCAAAATTCCCTTGATCATCTCTGCCCGAATGAACAATAATCAGGTACCTTATATCTGCACGTTATGATGACATGAAGCACGACCAGTGTTGCCAGACAGTTTTTTTCATTTTGCGCATGATTTTTTGCCCAAAAACCGCAAGAATTCGCAAGATTTTTTTTGAAATTCGCAAGAAAAATCGCAAGATAGGAATATTTGCTGTTTGCAGGATTCTGCACCGAATTTCGCAAAAAATTGCATCGCAACATGGGTATTGATTGGGGTTCACGACAATTTCTTTCCAAAAACAGTTTAAATGGGGTCGCTTAAAAAACATCTAATTTTCGGAAGGTCCAAAGGTGAAGGCGTGGATTGATAGGTACCTCTTTCCTCGGTACCTACCTGCATGAACAGTAGGTTCTCTGTCCATAAAAAATGAAAGAAAAAAATGAGAAAAAAGGTGCGATGTTGATTCAAGCCCCACAGTTAAAAAACCCAAATCTCCAAAAAAACCTAACATTGCCAACACAACCCCCTATTTTTGCAAAAAGTAGAGTTTCCACTGGTACGCTGCAATCACTGCATGCATTTCGCAGAATTTTCCTTGGTGAAAAATGTCATGGACGTTATTGGGAGCAGCCGTTTAAAACAGGGTCCTTCAAAACCGCGGATATAACTGCGGATTCTGCAAAAACCAATCAAACCTTTACACATGAAATTGTGAGGAGGTTCATGTCAATCATGTCCTCATTTTTGGGTGTCAATATTCTGCAGAGACCTGCTGTGATCTGGACACACCAATCCTGCTGGAGTAGTGAGCATTTTGCCGCCAAAATGTCCACAGAATTGCAACTCCTTCGTTCTCAATAACTCAAAAAGAGCGAGACTCCAATGAGAAAAAAGAATGGTTTCGAAAGCCGCCGCGTCCGAAATCACAGCCCTTTGCATTTTCCCCAGCTGCGATTTTTTTTTCACTTGACAAAATGATTGCTCCAGATATGACGTCTGTTCGTTTGAAAATGCCGAAATCGTTGTCCAATGTTGACTGAAAACCGCAAGAAAGTCGCAAGACAAAATTTTTCACGCAAGACACTCTCAAAAGCAGCAAGATCTTGCGAAAAAAAGTGCCAAGTTAGCAACACTGAGCACGACACACTGCTGTGGTGCTTCGATCGTGTGAATTCGAAGGGCGCATTTTATCGATTTGAGGAACCAAAATCCATCGCTTTGCATTCATGTTGCACTTTTGCAAAAGGAAAACCCACGGCGGAGAGATCATCCCAAGGCAACGCCACCTCGCCCAGGTTGTTCGATTTTTTTTTTCATTGAAAATAAATGGCAAATTTACCTCGCAATTCGGAGTTAGCGTTGCCCTCGTCATGATCTGTTGTCAGCGATATGATGCGGCCTGCACAGCAGAGAGCACGAGAACTTGTTTTCTCAAAACCTTTTTCCGTGGGAGCACGCGGTCGCAGTCTATCTGAATTCATACCATGCCAATACTAACTGCGCTGCCCCAGCGCCAGCTGCAAAAAGTTGGGCGACATCTCGTTGCCGATGCGAATGAGGCCAAATGTGGGGCAGGAAATCGTTAATTCCAGTGCACGATTTGAAGAATACCAACTGGGGCTTTATCTCATTGTAATAATATAATAAATACCCATATTTCCGATTGTAATATGCATATTTTGCATGATTTTTGTTTGAAAATGTTTTTAAAATATTTTGCGGATGGGAATAATGCCCGGTTACCTCCGCGCCGATTTCAATTCCCCGAAAATAATGGGTTGGCAATGCACAAAATAAAGTTATTTCTGTTCATAATTTCTGCATCTGCACTTTGTACACCATTGAAGTGAAACAATAATTTGTGGATTAATTGCTTACCCACATTTGAACGAGAAAGAACAGAAACCATTTCCGCAAAAGTGCATCCAACGAAAGAAGACTCGGCGCCAAAATTGTAACAGGGATGTGTAATTTGTACTCCTGCTGCCCCTCAAATGCGTTGAAAGCACTTTTTTTACACACTTCCCGATTTTTTGATTTTGCACCAAATCTACTGGTTTTCATTGAGAACAAAGTCTTGGTTTGCATACTGTTGTAAGATTTTTGTAATGCTCCCTTAGCAGCTTTTGCCTGCGCAAAAGAAACTTCTTACAAGTTCCAGTCGTGCGAAAAAACAGAACGCGAAATTTGACTGGATTCTCAGATGAGCGGTCTGCGATGCACAGAAACACAGCAGGAATATGAAGCGCAAAGTTTGTTGTGCAATGTTTGCTCGGTGGCGGCCAACTGGTCCATAAGTGGGGACGAATTCCTCGCCACTTATGGAGCAGCGGGGATTAAACCTGGTTAACAGGTTCAATCCCCGCTTGCAAAACCTGACCAGCTGCAGTCCATGCTGGCATGCGCTTAGACAATTCGTTTTGAAGGCTGACGAAGTTCTTTTTGCAACTTTTCTTCATCGCCCAGCCACCCTGGCTGGGATATGTTAGCTGTTTCCATTCTTCACCGCCGCAAAAATCAAACAGTTGTTACTTGTTGCCCGGCCCGCCCGATTTGACCCCTGGCTTTGGTGCAGGCCAATGCAAAAAATAACGTGACCGTTGACTTTTTAATCGTGACGGTTGGCTCCTTTTATCCAGAGGCTGACAGCCTTTCATTGGGTCCTAGGACCAGCTCGTCAGGTGCTGACACTGTAAGGCGTCTGAATGTTTCACCAGACGTTAATCCTGGTGAAACATTGTTTCTTTGAGGCCAAGGAACCTCACCACTAGGATAATACAGGTTCTGAATGGAGCACAGTCTCCCTGACTTGTTATGACAGCCAGCCAAGTTAGGGCTAGGAATTACTGTGTGCTGCATCTGCATCTATTTGATCATAACTATTGATCAGAAGCTAATTGTCATCTTCTTGGGAGCTTTACTTCACAGCATCGTCATCTGCTTCAAGGCGGCTATCAATGCATCTGTCCTCTGCTTGACGATACACGCCCGTTCCCCTGTTTTTGTTATCCTTTTGCTTTGCAATACCCTTTGCCTTCAGTGTATATCTATCATTCTGCAGTGTATGTACACCCTATTTTCTCCCTTCACAACAACTGCGATCTGCTAACGTGTCCATCGGTAGCGAAGAAGTTCTGAAGATAGAATTACTCATTGGAGGTGAGAATCTTTCTATCCAAAGAGCGAACCCTTACAACACCTGATTAGGGTGCGTGCATGCCAATCTAAAAAACACTTGTCTGGATCTACAAGTACCCAAAAAACATATTTTAGACGCGGTATCCTTTTGGCCCGCAGGCCCATTACAAATCAATCCTGTCCTGGGACAAAAGACCTTCCACTCTGATTTGGCGTCTGAGTTGGATGTTATGGATGTACTGGAAGGTCAGTATCTGAACTCACAAAGCGGATGGTCATTCCTGAACTGCAACAGGGAAGTATTTTTCTTCACATTTCATGTTTTCAAATCCGCAGCATTTTGTAGTTGGACATGCTAGAACAAATTTCAGCGTGACGCAAACTTAGAGTGAAAGGACTTTAAGACTGCCGTTCGCCCATCAGTGAAAAGAATTGAACACAAAACATTCTGTGCGCGCTCTTCCGAATATAGAAAGAAAACAGCCTTGAGAAAAGGCGTACTAAACTTTGCAGCCGCTTTTAGAAAACGTCTTTTATCAACTTCCATCGGCGATTTTTTGCACAGTAGACCCATACTCAGGAGTGCGAACACACCTCAATTTTTCCGAAATTAAAAAATCTCCAAAAAATGAAAAAACAAATCTCAAAGCGATTGGAGATCAAATTCAGAATCGAATGAATCAGGTTTTCAAAAAAAATTTCCGTGCCTGCAGTGCATCAAGCACAACCTCTGCGCAAAGTATAGATTGCCTAGATTGGTAGTCCGAAGATGTTACCACACGGCCACTGATGTCGCTCCTTGAGAGACGCATCCGACTTCGCCTTTTGAACCAAAAATGAGAGTCGTCACCAGGGAGAAACATGTTTCATCGTTCTTGTTTGATTGGCCCTGCGTCAACCCGCATTCCGCCTACCTTGTTTTTCGCTCCGCGTCTCTCTTCGTTGGACCGAAGAGAAATTATAAAGGAGGTATGGGACCAGAGATAAAAGGGGCGTGGCCTTTTCCCGATGTCGTCATCACGTCCTAGGGTGATGGAAATGACCAGTGGGACTAGTGACACATCCTTATGATTGTGGTCGAAGCTCGATGGGGCCCGTCAATAAAAAGGGATTATCTAGGCTGCTCTGCTAGGCTAAACACGAGGCTAATGCCCAAGGCTATGTGCTAGGCATGTGTGTGTTGCCTATTTGCAGGGGAAAATGGCTCATGCCCATGATGAGCCTTTTACCCGATCCCCAACATTACGCATTGCTTGATAATCAAACGATAGGAATTTATACCCTAGAGGTGTCCTAGGCTATGCCTGGCCCCTCCCCGCCTGCCTATGTGCCGCGCCATTGCAGGCTATTGCGAACTTTCCCCGCTACCTCCAAGATGAAGACCTACCCTGGGGCTTTCCACCCCTCGGCTGATTCGGTAAAGGGACCGGGCAAGTAAGTCGTCTAAGCCCCACCACAGACTAGGGGATTCGGGCCCTCAGGGAACCTTCGCTTACTTCTGTGGATTGCGGCAGTGTCCGGTCAGGCCAGTCGAATCAGCCGCTTTCCCCGTCCGTAGGGTCAGTTCAGGATGGCCAGACCGGAGATGCGTCTGCGTCAACGCCGGCTTCAGTTCTGGCAACGTCTTCATCGCTGCTCGGTTTGATGTATCAAAACGTCAATAACTGCTCCGCCCACTCGGATCTATCACCTTGTGCATGTTGTGGACCGTTTGTGCCATCTATCGAGTGTTAAATCAGCTCATCTTACTGCCATCTGTCGGAGTAAACCTGCAACACAGCGAATATGGTACACGGAACCTCTAATCCTTACTTCATACAAGTCTGATGGGATGGCGCCACCAGCCAGTTCCTAACTTCGGTTCAGGACCTTCGATTTCCTGGCAGTTCCCGCTTCCTTTTGGGATTTCCGAGCTAATAGGTACCTTCCCAACACCTTGCTGGGCAACATTTGGGTAGATAAGTCACATGAGGGGCAAATCCTAGTTGCTTTGTCGGTACGGAACACCCATCGTTCAGAAACGAGGTCCCGCCTGGTATTCGTTTGGAGCCGATTTTACAAAAGTTGCGACTTTTGGCAGCTTTATGATAACTGGCCATTTGTTGAAATGGAACTCAGCAAGTCATTGCAGGTCAAACACTGCTATTCGTAGTCTGCGGTTGGTAATTCCTGTATGACTGTCAGGGTTTCGTTTCCATGAAAAATTTTTAATTCAGAAAGGATCTCGGCATGTTTTGGCAAGTAGGGCCCGAGTTCCGGAAAACTTGTCTGGCATCTGTCCGTCCACGGTTCATTTAGTCCTGTTTCAGATCTCATCAACGCTCGGAAAGTTCGCGGCTTTCCGAGAAATTACAGTGGTGAATCTGGTTCCCTAACCTATCTCTTTCTTACCTTTCTTACCGTTCCTTTCACTGCACGTTTGGAGTAGAGCATCCACCTATCATACCGGCTTGTACAGCGGCGAGAAAATTAATGAAACCACATATGGTGTCGCTTTGTTTTCGAATATTCGGGGAAATCTCAAACCCACCGACATTGGTTTCCCATGATTGATTTGACACATGTTTCCGCACAACAAAATCCCATTTTTTGAATCTCAAATTATCAGAATTCTCACAAATTTATCTGAAAGATACAAAAACGGCATGTACTTGTGGCACAAGTAATTTTCTCGCCACTGTACACACTAGAGCGTGGCCCAAGATCGCTCTGGAATAACTCTTCTCTCGAGCAGGAACTCTGTTTTATGGTTCTATCGACGTTCGGATGAATCTCCTCCGGCGTACCCGGCTTTCATACTTTTGTTTGGCCTGGACAAAGCGAGTCGTTGTTGAGGCTCTCTCTCTAAGTTTGTGAATCCCTTTTCCTCTCTTTGCTCTCTTCTGTTCTTCTCTGCTTCCGGAGCAAAACCTCAGCGCGTGCGGTCTCCCTCCCTTGCGGTTCCCTTTTCCCTTGCGGTTCCCTCTCAGTTGCGGTGCCCACTCCCTTGCGGTTATCCCCATTCCCTCGCAGTTCCCTCGGAATCTCAGCTGCGACATTCGGTCTCAGTTTGGATTCCTCGCGTTTCGTTCCCCTCGGGATCCCGCCCAAAACCATAAGAAGTATGACTTTGAGCGGGATTCATGGTATGCGGTTCTCCCCGCAATGTACTGCGGTACACGGATCAAACTCACGCGCGCGATACACACGAACAAACTCCCGCGCGGTATACACGAACCAACTTGCCGCGCACACGTTACGCACGACCGGATCCCCGCATGCGGGGCCGCCATATTCCCGGGTGCGGTTCAAAAAACCAATTCCTCGCGCGCGGGACCCGCCCTTTCTTGCGAATTTCCCCCGCGTGCGTCGGCGCGCTCTCTTCGCGTGGTGCCCCGATCGCGCGTGCCGCCGGTGGATCGCGTGGGGCCCCGATCGCGCATTGCGGAAACGTCTCATTATGTTGCCGCGTGCGGTTAGGCCAATTTCCCGCATGCGCTGCCGCAAGTTACCGAATCTCCGCGAGAAGCCACGCCAAGCCTCCGCGGCCCGAGCGGCGAACCCCGTCACATCCGAAAATCACGAACTCCTGCCACATCCGAAATTCAGTAACCCCCGCCAAATCCGAAAATCATGAACCCCCACCACATCCGAAAATCACGAACCCCCGCCACATACGAAAATCACGAACCCCCGCCACATACGAAATTCACGAAACCCCACCACCTCACAAAATCACGAACCCATAGCCACAACCGCAAAAAATAAATATAAAAACGTGTGTGGCAAGAACATGCGAGCAGCAAATTGACTGGCAAATTGACTCCGGGGCAAATTGACTGTAGGGCAAAATCAACTATAGGGCAAAATGATTAGAGGACAAATTGAGCAAGCAATGTGGTGCTTAAAAGACCCACTACAGATTGCACCACAGGTTGAATAGGAGTTCGCTGTGGATCCCACATATGGCACAACAGGTTGATCAATGGTTTGCTGTTTTCCTCACAGATGGCAACGTTTCAATAGTAGTTCGCGGTGTTTCCACAGATGGCATGGCACAGAGGGTAAGCGAACTGACCATATAAGAGATGGCACCACAGTTGATAAGCCCTTCCCACCGTGCGGTGAGTTGTGGTGAGGTATGAATAACCAGATCCTTTTCCCCGTTTTATATACGGCTGCACGGGACCTCCGGAGCTCAGTGTTGTGAAAATATTTGGAATGTGCGTTTCTCTCCTCCTGCTCTACAAGTGCTTTTCTCATTTTGTTTGTGATTATAGTTCGATTTTTTTAGTGTGAATATTTTTTTTTCTTCTTTTAATCAAGTTCGATGTGTTGTGGAATTTCCGAAGCGGACCCCTGGTGCGGTTGAGGAAGTCCGTACCTCTGGAGTTGGGGTGATAATGCAGTTGACACTTTGGTTTTTATGAGTTATTGACTTGTTCGGTGAAGTGGACACCTGGTGCGAGCTGAGGAAATTCGGACCTCTGGAGTTGTGGTGATAGTGCAAAAGACACTTGTGATTTTCCAAGAATCCGGGATATAGAGTTCTGTTCCTTGCGTGTAGTCTCGACTTGGATATTTTTAATACAAGCGCAGGAGTGATATTGACAATTGCGATTTTCCAGGCGTCAGGGTCATGTATTTTTTAATTTATTGCGTGCGTGTTGTGGACTCAGAAAAGTTTTGCTGAGCCAAGGAGTCAAGTTGACACTTGCAATTTTTCAGTGTTTTGGAATTGTTAGAATTTAAGAGTGTTTTTGACAGTGGAATTGACACGGACTTGTAATTTGAAAAGTGAAAATTCTGATTCACTCATATTTCAATAAGCGGACCCGACCTGCCGTTGATTTCTTTGGATTTGTGTTTGTTTTATAATTCTCTAGGTTTTTCATCACCAGACCACTTAAATAAGTTTATCTTTCATTGGTAAATTTTTTGCGGTTTGATAATGGAATCTGTTTCATTGGCGAAAGATATAGAAAAGTTGCAAGAAATGGTGAGAAAACGAGAGCAGAACACTGACCTCCTTTCAGTGGCTTATGTTGAGCCGGCGTCGATGATCCTCCCACAAGCGCGGTCACTAACAGGTTTCACGGTGAAAAAGTTATCCCGATTACGCAAGCAGATGCACAAACAAACAAACAGACTTGTTGAAACTGGTGCCGCGTCCGAATTGGTTACTCCTACATCATTGGTTCCATCCGGATTTTCACCACTCCCG
>JASGXE010009354.1:0-16558 GCA_030068105.1 Sinentomon sp. SZTP_YWyxl
AAAAAAAACCAAACGAGTGCCCTATTGACCCCCTGCCAAGGTCAAACTTGTCAGTGATAATACACAGAGGCACAAGAATTGCACATCCTCTGCCTGCATTCTGTACGAATTTCTTCAAGGAATTCCCTTGCAATTTTAATTCCATCTTTCTTCAATCATTCGCAGCTTTTGATCGACCTACAGGGTGCATTGTTTTCATTTTGTTTTAATCAGGCAAAGTGCTCATTGCAAGTGAACAACAGTTTCGTTCTCCAATGACATGAGACAGTGAAACAATTTGAATGATAATTGTTTTTCAGGGGTAAAAATAATTGTTGTTAAGTGGTCAAATTATCACCTTTCTAGATTCTAATCCAACCTGGCCAAGGGTTTTTTTCATGGATAACATGGAAATTCGATATTTTTGTTCTCAGAGAATTGCAAAGGAAAAAATTCTGGACGAAGTTATGTCCACCATTTCTGAAACTCCCAGTGTCTCATCTTCAGTCATCTGCAAGGGTAAACACTCTTCATGATGGAGCATTAAAAACGAAATACATATCATTCCTTCATTTGCAAAAACAGAATTGACTCTATCTCTACAAAAAAAGAAAGTATCTTATAAAAATGCCATTCCATAGAAACATGATCGATCATACTCAAAAAACTTTTACGAATTTCCGGTGAAAAAACATCCACACGAACACAAGACAACACCGGACAAGACCAGACGCAGACATTTTTAATTTTAAATATTTTGGAAAAATAGACTAATTTCGTGCTGTCAATCAATCAATCAATTGACATCTCTCATTTCATTTCAACACTACAGTACAGAAAAACTATCGTAATAATTTACCTATTGCTTGGAGGAGGAAGGAAGTATAAATAAATAAATAAATTGGAACAATCAATCACTTTTATGTTATGTGGAAATTGTACTAATCACAACAAGCATTCTCAATTTACAGTTTCCATGCCCCCAAATCTGTTGAATAATTATTCTCAACAATTCATTCACTTTGTAAAATCAGATGTTCAAATTGGTAATCTGCAGACGTAGCTTTCTTTTTAGGTTGGAGTTTCGTTGCAAGATGCCCAAAGTTGATCAACTTAGTTTTATTAACTCCCAACCTCTGACAGTTGAAACTGCACATGACAGGAACATCCCACCCAGCATCCGAAAAATTCGAGGAAGATTTGTTTCCAGAGAATGAAAAAAGGCAAGGAAGTTTTCTTCCTTCATTTTCCCCTGCCTTCTGCATGAATGAATCCCATCTCTGTGCCCACATCTGAAAGCACTCTCCAAAATCATATTCAGGCACTTGTCAGGACCGCTGCTTGTATCTATGACAATGGCGAGAGCAGATCGGTTATCATATTTTTCCCTCCCAGCCAGTTCATCAGATTGGGAAACAGCCAAAAGTCACAGGGTGCTAGATCAGGTGAACATGGAGTGTGAGGTGTGAGCAAGAACTTCGATGCCTTGTTTTTCTGCTGTGCATTGTCTTTGCGCAGTTGCTGCCGGCCAGTTTGGTTGGGGGCGTTTCTTGCTGATTGCAGGCAGGTGACGCATCTCAATTATTTCCTGGTACCTCATTATCAGACATGATCATTCATGAAGGTCAGAAGGTCACCAAGTGCGCATGCATCCTTGGTGCCATGTATGTGCCTGAGTTGGACAGGCAAGGCAATCACCATCTCAAACTCACCGAGTGGAATTTTTCTCCCATTGTATGACGTGCCACAATGGTGAGATAATCTCAGACGATGATGTGGAATGGCAACGTTCATAGAGTTTCCGAGCACAAACAAAATGATGCACAGATTTAAACTGACTGATGACTTTTTCTTTTTCTGTCACCTCCATCTGGATCCAAAAGCCCAACCTGTTTAAGTTAACAAGTCTTTGTTTAACTGATCGGTGAGTGACTCCAGGAAAATTGTCATCATTGACTGTCTTTGCACAGACGATGTGATGTGGCAGGTATCTGAATGACTGACAGGCCAAAACCCTGAAAACTGCCAGCACTTTTAAGGCATAAATTGCTCAGTTGTACACAAAACATGTGGAGACTTGTGTTTTGACTTGATACACATAAAGGTGTAAGGAGCGTATCATTTTTTCCAGTTACATGAGCAAAGCCAGCCAGACAGAACAATTCCAAACAGAGAAGCTGCGATCTCAACTTAGTCATCTTGTCTTTCACATAGTTACGTAAGCTCCCGCTGGAAACTATCAAGACGTTAGTTGCAACTATGGACGAATTGCAATACCCCAAGTCGCATTCATATCATAGCTAGCAAGCTAATCTTTTCTAGACTTATCATCGGCATCCACCAACACAAGACAAGAAGACAAAGTAGCCTAACTGAATGTAAACCCAACAGATCAGATTCAATTGCATGCATGCATCAATGACAACAAACAGCCACAAAAGATAATTGAAGGAAAGAGGTCCAGAAAATGTATTCTTCTTTCAGTACAATCATTTCACTAAGGACGAAAAGCCTTGCAGTCGCTGACTGCAGCCATTCTGTCATTACCAACTATAGAATTACACAATTTGAATGACATTGCCGAATAATAAAGCAATTTTATGTGCCTCGCCTAAAACAAGCATTTCAGAAAGGTGATATCCAAAAATTTGCTAGACTGTGTCAGGCCATTCTATTGGATTGCTGTTGTGCCTAGAAAAATCAATTGTTAAAAAAAATGCAAGTGCCCCCCTCTCATTGCAAGTGAAATGATAATTATGGCCTTCAGTTCCAAGGGAAGGTAAAAATCCTTTCGTCTCCCAATCAAGTTCGGCAGACATTTATTTTGTGTTTGGAGGGAGGAGCTTGTCATTTTCCGAACTGCATCTCATTTTTCCAGTCTCTCACAGCTGGTGGTCTGGTCTCATTCAGATGATGAACAAGACCAAGCACAACAAAAATACAATACAAAAATTGAAAAAAAAATGAATGGTGTGCACTGCTGCAGGTTCTGTGTTGACATAACAAATTTGACCAACTTTCCGTGTCTGCCTCCTTCCTCACCTTCACCAAACTAAAAGGCAATAATTGCTTTCGATGCTCATGCAATCCCAATACCTTGTGCCTTTATCTTTTTGCTACCTAAGGAAAAACGAGGTGCTGCAGATGCAGATCTTCACAGCACGTCATAAATATCAGGTAAATTTGTTTTGTTGTGGACATGTGGATCACAGAACAAATTAATTATTTATGAATGACATCCGGTTGAAAATTTGCTAAAACTAAGAAGAGTGAGCCAAAAGGAACAAAATTTGCCTCAATGTCCAGGTACCCTTCGTGTGATTTTGGTAATAGTTACTTGTTCACTGGTATGATAGTTCTCTGGTGAACGTTTCTGCCATACGACACCTGTATCACCCTTCTCATAGGCACTTGGGCCAGCATAAAAGCATTTGAATTCGATGCATTTTTGCGCTCTGAAGAAAAACATGAATTTTTTAACGGAGACAAAACTATTCAGACAATTCACTGGCATATATGTCTTGAAGAATAAGCAACCAAAACTTTTGCCATTTTGGAAGCAGGAAGTGGTGGCGGTATCCCCTTTTTCCAAAGTTGAACACAGCACAGAACAGTTGAACAAAGAACAGAACGACTATTTTCCTGTGGTACCTGAAAACCGGACCAACCCAGAAGCCAGACGAGCAAGAAGTTACAGTGAGCAAGAAAACAATTCTGTTTGAAAATCAGAATCAATGAACCTCATCCTGTTTCAAAAATGATATTTCTCGCAAGCTTATTCAGAGTGGCCCAAAAAATCCGGTCATTCTGATTTTCTGAGTTCGAAAATAGCCTTGTGAATCTGCACCAGCAGAAAATTTGCCATTGTTGCTACGAGCTTCGTGCATGTTTGTTCAGTTGTTTACGGCTCGATATTTCTAACTTTGGTTGCAAGGAGCAACAAGAGCACATATTCTGAGTTGACAAGTCATTTTCACCACCCTCAGAGGTGTGTTCCAAAATCTGCAAGAGTATGAAATGTCCCTTACACAGAGTGAGTGCATCGCCGCCAGAGGAAATCAGTTTGAACGTTTTATTTTAGAACGCTATCGTATTTGAGGTTAGATGCACATTACCTTCTTTGAATGAGCAAGCTTTGCACCGGATTTCTAACGGATTTTAAGTTCCGACATCATGGCCCATGATTGTGTTTTTGTGTCGAAATTTGCAGATGTCTGGGAAGAAAGTCGAAGGTAGGGGTCGAACCGGTTGGACCGGTATCTGGAACCGGTTGGATTTTGGACCCGGATCTGCACCGGTTGTCAACCAGATACCGGTTCATGAACCGGTTGCCCACTTCTTTGCAGCTCCTTTTTTCCTGTTTCCTCTATCCAAATGATGTGTGTGGCGCATGTTTTCCTTTTAGTTTTTTCTCGGGAATTCATTTTTGGTATCTAAATCGTTGCATCTTTTATGCAGGGGATTCAAATTGAGGGTCCTTTAATTTGTGCTCCCGCAGCACCACTTTGTCAGCAATTCCAGGCCCCCCACAGTGCAGAGCTGAATGCATTTTGTTTGTAAAGTGTCTTTCCACATTCCCCACCACTCAATCTACACCCAGCGTGGCAAACAGCCAACAACCGTCTGCTGTGTGGTGCGGATATCAGGCAAACAACATAGGACCACCAACCGAGTGCGACAGGTCATGTTGGCCACTGTGAGATGAAAGAAACTCTCCTCCCTGCGGAGTAGACAGGCACACATATTTTGTCTGCACATGCAGACAAAATAATATGTGTGCATAGGTTCCGATATAGGCCACCGATCGCATAGGCCTATAGGTAATGCTATCGATCCCATAGGCCTATAGGTAATGCCATCCATTGCATGGGCCGAAAGGTTGAAATGGACAAAAGGGGAAGCGGCCCTGTAATCTTTTAAGAAAAACACTTTACCAATCTCCACATGTGGTCCATGCCTGTTTATTCTTTCTCCCCCTTTTTTCTTCTGTCTTCATTCATGCGATAAAGTACAGATTTATCCCACTTGAAAGTTGCCCCTGGTCTGGTACTTGTATGTGCTTGCTTTTTTTTTTTTTTTTTTTTTGTAGGTCCAGGCTTGTGTGGGTTGGTTTGAAGGCCAAGTTTGCACTTGACATGGTGAACATTTCGCCATTTAGCATTGCTGAATACATTTTTGTGGTGGAGAACTTCGTGAAACTGCGGTCGTATGCTTGGGGAGTGGACAAGTCTTCGAACAACAGTTTGGCATCCTGCTGGTGAAAAGCTCTAGTTTCAAAAGATGGTGGTGAAATAGTGCCAAACAGTTGCGGTGACATGTGAAACGGATGCGGAAGGCCCCATCGCCGGGAGGGGTCGGGGATGTCCGCGCAACTGGGGCAACCCCAAAAATCAGTCCGATGACTGACCAAACAGCACTGATTCGACCGGACTTTGAACACCATGCAACAGTGAAAAACATGTCAAGCAATAACCAAATCTGCGAGAATTGCCCAAGCAAAGTTGGGGACCTATGTAAAAAAAGAAGCAAATGAACCAGCAACAAACACGAGGGGCCTCTTTTGAGTGGGATAACCCTGTAGATGCCGATGGAATGAGATCACTGGTGGGCTGCGCTGTCAGCGCATATTTTTCATACTTTATTTTGAACCAAAGTCCAAACTGGGTGTCCAGAAAATCATCTTTCTCCAGCTGCAGCAGTTTGATGAAAATAAATTACGCAGGCATCAGAACAATGTTTCAAACAAAAAAAAATCAGCCATAAGTCCCCTGCATTTGCACGTGGGGTATGTAGTTGGCCTTCCTTGACCTGCAGTCTCCATTATGTTTTTCTCGCGTGACGAGGTTCTCCCATTGTTAAGCCAGCTCCATACATTTGCGAAAATCGCGCGCTATTAACAGGGTGTTTTCGCAAGGGGTTTCAGAAAATTTGAGGAATTGTTCCATTGTCAATTCTTGCAGACATGAGAGAGTTGTTTGTGTCAAAAACGCTTGATGTCTAAGTGTGATTTTTGACAAATCTCTGTTTAAGCTGTGTCACTGTTGAGATGAGGATCAAATCCTCAAAATTTCTGAAGCCCTGTTCCAAAACACCATGCCGATCGCGCACGAGCGAAATCCTCGGATTTTCGCATGTGCGCCAAATCCTCCCATTTTCGCATCGTGCGTGTGCAAAATTTGTTGGATCCCTTTTCGGCATTTATCAGACACCAGGCATCAGAAGTGGATGAACAATTAGGCCACCCATCAATAAAGTATGGGCATATGAAGGAAATTGGGTCAAGCCATGGAAAGGGAAATCAGCCAAGCGCTCCAAAGTGATAAAATTACAAAATCCAAAAACGAAAAAGGCAGTCATCCAGAATTCGGTGGGTTTTGCTGTTCTCGTTTTCCTTTGGCCCATGGGTGTTGCGCATATCTTTGTGTGGAGGGAGGGAAAATAACTGCACCAAACTGTGCAACACAGGCTTGAATGGCAGTGCCCAGCTCTTCCGTTTTTCAACTCAACACTCGCCCAGAAAAAAACCCTGATATAAATATTGTATAGGTGCTAATACCGCTTAAGGTAAATATCAGCCCACTCTGTGAGTTGTGGTGTTGAATTACAGATTTAAAATGCGAAATTACTTGAGGGAGGCGCTACCCTGAACTCTTCCCTCCCTGCTGCTCTGGTCTTCCCCCATGGGCCAATGCTTGGGCTTGGACCAATGATTGCTTGCTGGTTTGGTGCCACCGCAAGACCACTTTATTTGTGGCAGGCGCAGGGTTTGTGGTCCTCGTAGGGCACCCGTCTTGGTGCCATCATATGGCGGTCTGTTCCAGACAGGGGGGTGGCCCAACTGCATGAATTTGAATGGTTGAAAAGCCTCATCCAAATGGGTAAAGCAGGTATGGGCAGGAGAACTTTGGAAGACCATAACTTGGCAGCCAATTGAGATATTTCGAAATGGGTTTGATTTTTGAGCTCCAGGATTAGTGCACTTTCCATCCCAATCAAAAACTTCAACCGGTTCACCGAACCGGTATCTGGATCTGGTTGGGTCGGACCCGGATCTGGTTGACCCGGACCAGTTCGACCCCTAGTCGAAGGTTTGGCATTCATAAACAATGAACGACCGATTTTTAAGACAAGGACATTTGGCCGACACTGAACAACCTCAAATGACTGAAAATGGTGCTGCATGTAAAACCAGTATACAGGGTGAGTCACCTCGAACAACTAAAAAAAACCATCATTTGAGGTGACTCACCTGTAAATTAAAAGTCATATGCTTGACCAAATTCTGCAGGGCGGTTTCAGACCTCAGAAAAGTCAAACTGATCAGATTTTTGGGCCACCCTGTATAGGTTGTGAAGGGCTGAATATAGATAGTGCAGTGGTTGAAGATGGCAGACCAACTACAGCTGACAGGACTGCAATTTTACTGCAACAACAAGGAGCTTCTGGTAGTTGCAGGAGAAAGGTGGAAATTTGCATCATTGTCAGGGGAAAATGCCCCCAATGGTTTTAGGAGGCGTATTTGACCAAAGCTGTAACCAAGGAATTTTAAGACGTAGCTAAGACATTTTAGCTCACCCTATAAAAACAGTAGGTATCAACTGTAAATATTTTGGTAAAGCTGCATCAGCTTTCAGGATATCCAGTCCGAGCAGGGAAATATCAAGTTGACAGATGGACAGAGTAGCTGTGACAGAATTTCGCTGTCAGTGCACAACCGCTGGTGCAACAAATGCAAGTTTTGTTATCGATTCAGTCAGATTGGTGGTGTGGGCCTGCCTGGTCAATCAGGGGGCAGGGAGGGTGTGTGGATCTGACCAACCAATCACTGAATCCAACTGAACAGGATCGAATGTCAGAAGCAAGCTTTGAATTATTGTTGTTCCTACCGTAATGGAAATTTTAAATCTGACCGAAAAGCATTTCGGATTCAAGTACTAAACTATGTAGAACTAGTTTACAAGCAGTAAAACTAAGTAGGAAGAATTAGCACTACATCAGAGCAAAGATACGACATTTAGGTATCTTAACTTAAAACTATTACCATGGCCATACAGTAAGGCAGGTGGTATGAGGTAAATGAAAATGAATCAAACCAAACAAAAAACCAATTATTAATTAATACTGCAATGGCCATCAATTTTCAGGTGGTTCATTTTTTAACATATGATATTGACGAAGCAATACCTAACTGTGTGCAAGGTTTCTCGAGCAATCTTCCCAATGATTTCAACTTTCTGCTTCCAGTCACCTCAACTGTAGCTGGAGTAGTTCCAGCAATGTTGTTCAAACAATGTGGCCAGATTCATGAGAAAAGCACTCGGGAGCTGTGACAGGTTCAGCCATTTGGATAAAGCAGAGTGGTGGTCCTGCTGAAGAAAGGCAACGAACGAGTTGAAACAGTTCCAGCACAATCTTGCATCAGTGACATGCATACTTGCACACGCAGCTGCCAAAACAGTCTCCCATTCCAGCAGCTCATCAATGAAAACAGTGCAACTCAGACTACTGCCCACTCTCAGGAAGATTGCTCAACCACGGCAACAATCCATATTGACAATGCAAAGATCCCTTTGTCGGGGTGCAGTATATCCAGAACAAAAAGATTATCTATTGTGTTTAACAGGTCATTGTGAAGCTGCTGTCTGATGTGAGGACAAGCACAGGTATAGACATGCCACAACCACATGCGTAATTTGCTGGTGGCAAATGTAAAAATGCCATCCTGAACCATCACTGCAAATCAATGATGGACAACAGCGTCATTTTTTTTTAACAATTGAGATAAAAATCAAATGGCTCTCATGGGAACAAATTATTGTTGCAAAATCGAAAGCAAATGAACAGATTGGAAAATCAGCAATTTATGAGTTGGTACCTATGCAACAAAAAGATTATTAATGTTGTTTTAAACAAGGCATTGGAAACAAAGAGTGTTAAAATATGTTCAAACTATAAGCAATTCAAATCCTTCGGCTTTCCACTAGTGTGTGTCACAAGACATCAGCAATTTCCTTACACATGCACCACAGGTGACCTCACGATAAGAGTGTTGCCTTCCGGGTCCTTAAGAGCATTTTCCCCAGGGATAAGAGGCAATCAAAAGAGGCCTGAACTTAGTGCACTGAAAATACCCTCGTAAGCTATGCTACCCACACCAATTGAGAGACGGCTGGCCGAAAACCCGGATTGGACAGCCCCGCAGAAAGCTCTCATTCGAACACTTTACATCACAATATAATCTGTCATTTTGCAAATCAATCTCAAACACATATTTTGGAGGAATAGCGAAGCAATTGCAAAATTTCTTGCGTGTGTTTTCTATGAAAAGAGGTGACGATGAGACTCAGCATCCAACAACTATTCGATTTCATGTTGCTCGTAGGCTGATTAGATTCTGCTTTGTTCGTTCAAAAAAGTGATGGACAAACAGAGAAGGGTGCTCTCTTAAGAGTGTCTCCACTGACGAACAACATAGAGAATGGCAAAATAAATGCAGACAGCGGACTGGCCTCAAAAACGTATATTCCCTGAAGTTCATCGCAAATGAACAAATATGAAAAATGAATGCACCTAAATTCACACAGGCGAAAAATTGTCCCCACATAAAAAGTCTGTCTTGCTTAACACACCCATCCCATCCCGTCCCATCTGTGATCTGCCTGGTACACATGCAATGCAACAAACTCAATTAGGTATTAATTTAGTCAGATCCAATTTACAAAAAAAAAGGAAAAGTTGCATAACAAACACATTTCAAAATGGCACAGAGCTCCCTCCTCTCTCCAGCAAACAGCAGGCATATCATAATTTTAGGTATGGTATGGTAACGAAAGCAAATCTGTCACTGACAAAAAAAGGATGAAAAAGATGGAGAAAAGAGACAACAGAGAAGTAAGAAAGAATGTACACCTTCAAAGTTCAATAGTACAGAGCTATTTATAATTGTTACAACAGAATGACAGCATAAGCAACGATAATGATCTAGAAAATGCCAATGTTCACCAATAGGTTCGACACCTCCAAAGTTACAAAGTTTCCAATTGCTTGTCTCATGACGTCATCGGTTTAACTTGCCATTCATCACGTTCGAGGAAGGTTTATTTTTGCATATCAAGATTTGACCTATTCGGTCAATTCAATGTTTTTTATCGACCTGCCTACGTTGGTTGGTTAATCGAGCAACATTGACCGACCATCTTTATTTTCTAGCAAAGACACAACGGAACATTGCAAGCTTCATCATAAGAACCTTCAATGAACACAGCTAACCGCCACCTATCATTGGATAGGCCGAAATACAATTCACATGAGATGTAATGTTAACGATAGAACTCAGGAATCGAAGACCCATCTTTCAAATTTTCCCCCTGAGATTCCTTATTAGCAAGTTTTTAGTACCTGCCCCTGAATGAATGTGATTCATGGCACAGAAGTCTGTGAAAAACTAAGTGGATTTTGTCCAATTCAATTCCGAAACACGGAAATTTTCAGCATCAATCTATACCTAAGAGGAACATATTAAGCTCTCGGAGCTTCCAACAAAGCTCTTGCAACGGAAGCTCTCCAACACAGTTGTTTCATCATGAAACTACAGCAAGCATTCAGAAGAAGCCGGCTAGGGATGTGCGGCACCAAGAATTTTGGTCGGCACTGGGAAAGTGCCTTTCATTCGGCACCTAAATTCGGCACTTTCTGAACTGAGATGACAACACTCAACAAAAAATGGAGCAACATTCATGTTTTTGCCACTTTTGATTTGAACTTAGAATTAATCCTATAGATGGCGACACATGCTAGCGAGTAAAAGTGAGTTACAGTTGGTATTTTCTGCAACGATTGGTTCTTTTTTTGGTTCTCTTGTGTTTGCACTTATCCTCACCCCACCTATTGTTTATTGTGGCTGGTACTAAAATAGTCCTGTGGCGTTTGACCCTCAGTAAATGAAGGCATATGCATGGCCTTTCGAACAAGGTCTTCAGGATTCATGGTCTCTGCAATGCGTTTACGCAGGTGGGCGATCGCCTGCATCCGGAACATGGCCTGCATCCGGAACATGACTGCAGTATCAGCGCACGGCTGAACATTGCTGGCGTTCGCTCTCCCCAACGTTTGCCTCTGAGCTGCAGTTGCCAGTTGGTACCTTGACGTGCGCTTTCTCCTGGTTTTTGCATTGAAATGTCTTCCGCCTCGTCACCAGAGGAGGCTCAGGCATTGAAATGCAATATGTTTTGCATTGACAGTGGGTGGTACTGAGTGCCGAACATGGTGCCGACTGCCGCGGCACCAAAAACTCAGCAAACGCTGAGGATTCGGCACCGGCACTCGGCACCCCTTGGTGCCGAGTGCCGACAAAGTGGTGCCGCACATCCCTAAGCATTGCAAATTGAAAATGTAGAAAAAATAACTAGAGATTCAAAAGCCTTGTGTTTTGAATTATTCCAAATTTAAATCTGCCTGAATACCTATCATGATTCTAGAATAGAACGCAATAGAAGGTCAATGCGAATTCATCCCTTTATTCATCTCGTGAATTCCATATCGACCCAGTGAATTCCAGAAGAACTTATCAGTCAAGAGCAACCCTAAAGAAAATTTTAGCAGCACTGGAAGAAAAATTACTTTGAAAATGGAGAATATAGAACATTGGAGAATAAAAAACATAAGACAAAACACCGTCGATGGATGGATACGAACATTATCAGCTTCTCCCGAGGCCCGAGCACTTCTCAATGAGACCAGACTGCACCAAACGGACTTGCCAACAGATGGGCCGTCTTGCCCCAAGACGTTCATTCAGAACAGAACAAATATACTTACAGACATTTTTCAACACATTGGCAACACAAAGAAACGGAAAACGGGACTACAAATTTCAGTGGGCAACATTTGTTTCCTAGTTGTTGTTAATTTAATAGGACAAAAATAGATGCAGAAAGCAAATATTCTGCCTTTTGTATGCTTCCTGGTATCAAATCCAAGGAGGTCGTGTCAAAATGTCGGCCTCAGTCCTTCCAGTACAATCTTAGAAGCAGTATTCCACCGCCCACTACAACCAAACCTACACCTAAGCTCATGGTTAACGGTTTAATTAACGACCTTTTCAAGTTCTCCCACGATTCTGCTTCCTTCTGCTTCTTCTTCATCGATGCCACCTTCTCAGATAACTTATCTTGCTCGGATTTGCGCTTGCGACGACGCACTTCGGCATCATTTGAATTCCTGAAAAAAAAATGATGGGTTAGTGATGAATGATAACTGCACACTCATTTCACATCACTGCCTGCCATAGTGTTCTGGTTCTACATAGCCTGCCATAGAGTAAGATTCGAAAAAAAAACTGTACCGCTCATAAACAATAGAGGCCATTTTCGGATTGACAAAGTAGATTCGGAGACGACGTTTCGGCCCCTGGTCCGGAGCCTTTTTAAGTCAGACAATGCAGTGTTCACTGCCGCTGGTGTTGGGCAACTGGTGCAGTTCAGACGGGTCATGGGTTGAATGGAGGTCGTTGTACCGCAGGGTGGTGATTCATTGTCATGACTTTTTGGTTCGTTGCCATGTGGGGCCGAAACCTCGTCTCAGCATCTACTTTGTCCATCCAAAAATGGCCTCTGTTCAGGCAAATACTTAGTGTTATGTAAAACGGATCAAATTAAATTTACCATTTTGAATTAGAGGAGCCTTCGTGCTTTGTTAGTGGTGCACGTGCTTCAATTGTAAAACGGATCGTGGTGCCGGACAAAATTTGACTGCTCATAAGATATCTTATTTGCATTCCCCACCTTCCCTTTCTCATATTTACAAAAGGTATACACGTTCCTCTTAATAAGTAGTTCCACCCAATTTAGTTCGCCCAAGTGCAAGCAGCTCAGAATGTTTCATGCACAGAGATTGGAGAACTCCGATGATTTCTGCATGAATGAGTCAGTTCCGTTCTTTCCCATTCACACTTGGTAACGAATCAAGCCAGCCGAACAGAGCTAAGGCTCCACCCCACTATCCAGCCTGCCGTGCTTGCCGCTCTGCATCCAATCTGCCTTTCCACGGCAGAAGATGGACATGAGGCACAAAAATGCAAGATGGGCTCCACGGGTCACAAGGCATTCTCTTTCCTTAGGAGGGACGTCCTGCACCCACTATCTGATTATGATTTGGGGGCCAGACTTTGTCAGGCAGTGACGCTTACGCAGAGATTGGCCCTGACCACTGATGCCCATCTGCCGAGATCAAACCATTTCCAGTCACTTCCATGTGGCAAACATTAATTGTCTGTGCAGCATCAAAGAGGAGATCGTAACAATTGGAATTTTTCTGCAGGTAAGTCTAAAACTGGGTTGTACCACGACATCAGATAAGAAAGTTGTTGCATCAGGCCAGAAAACACTAATCAAGATGACTGCAAAGAGCAGTGTTGTTTTTCCACCCCAATCCGAAATGCAGGTATGTTGTTTTTCCACCCCAATCGGTATGCAGGTGAATGGAAATTTAGCAGGAAAAAGTAGTGTCCATAATAGCAAATTGGGACACCGGAGCACATTTGATCAATGAATGTTATAAGAATCAATATACTCGTAAAGTAAAGAAAGATGAAAAACACACCTGGAAAGCGGATCGGAAATACTTCGGTTCTCTTCAAACACCATGTTGTCATCACCATCAGTGTTCTGTTCAGAATAACTGCCACTCGACAGTCTCAATGGTACATCTGGCAGAGACCCTTCAGGTGGAAGATGAAGATGATTCTGGAGTGGCTTGGTACAATTTGCAGTAGCTGTCCGTCTTTTGCCAGTATCACAGTTTTCCTGAACAGAATTGCACGCTGGAAAGGCGAATAATGATATCAAAAATGTAAAAAGCTGAAATCTTTTGGTTGTGTAGCTCAAGCTAAGAGTCACCCTAACGATGGACAAAATTGTCAATCTAAATCGATGTTGGTTTCCAGCTTCTCTTCATTTCATTTTTTGGCTGCCCATCATGTCAGGCGCGTGCTGGTCGACATTGAGTGACGCCAAGGATCCGACGAGTCAACTGCAGATAAGGACGTAAGCAACCTGACTATGGGGACATGTGAGTGATCACGTGTGATCACAATCAGACGTGATTTACCTGACAATCAGGATGTTGAGTCACCTGACGATGAGGACATGAGCAACTTGCTGATGAGGATGTGAGTAACCTGACAATGACGATGTCATTGCGAGATGAGGATGCAAGTTTCCTGACAATGAGGACGTGAGTTGCCTGACAAGGAGGACGTGAGTTGTCCGACAACGAGGACATTGAGTCATCAGATCATGAGGACGTGGGTCATCTAAATGAGTCACTTAATGATCAGGGCGTGAGTTACATGACAATGACGATGTGAGCCATCCATGATGAGGATATGGCATCCTAAAGAGGTGCCAACCAACAAAGATAAAAGTAAAACCCACGCACTAACCACTTATGACACATTGTTTTGATTTCCCTTTAACGGGTGAAATGTTTAAAATTACAGGAGGGGACACATCAATGATGCAGACACCTATGTCAAACTTGTAAAAATTAAAAAACTGTCGAACGGCTTTCTCGGATATCAACTCCGTTTGGAATCAAAAATACTGAAAATTGCACTCCATTACAGCACATCCGGAACAAATCATTGCTCAGATTAGTCAGAAGAGCCAACTCAATTTCCGAGGACTGGGGTTGAACTTTAGCACCAACAAGAAAACTCAGGAACCCATGAATGAACACATCTAAAATTGCGAACTTTGTCACCCTAAAGAATGATTCGATTGCCAAAATTGAAAGAGAATTTCAATCTCATCAGAACGAGCGCAAAAAACATCCACAATGATATGTTGGCTTTCAGAACACACTTTCTCGTATTTCAAACAAACATCAAAACCAAAAAATAAAGTTGGTAGGAGAAAAGGAAAAACAGTGAACTGCATGCAGTCCTACATATTATGTTGCCGTGGCTGTTGAGATCAATGTTGCTTGAACTATTGTGGTCGGACGAAGACGAAGTTGAAGAAAGAGGTGATCGTGATAGAGAGTCCCCCCTTGGTGGTGGTTGAGGTGGAGGTGGGTCATCATGTTCACCATCGTTCAGACAATCGTCATCACTGTTCAAACTGTCAACGTCCGATGAATTGTGATTCCCATTGTTCAACTCATTGCCCTGCAAGTAGGTCAAAAGCACAGAAGTCAATACCAGCATCAAAAGTTTTTTTCAACAAAGGTCAAAAACATAGAAGAAGTCAATGCTACCATCAAATTTTTTTCGATTAATGCTTGAATGATTTTCCAAAAACAGGCACATGTCCAAATGATTTCAGGGATGCATCACCAGAGTTGAAAAACTCCCACAGTGGTAAACTCGCCTCGAGGCTGTCTTTTGATCTCAAGTGTACTTCACGGTAATATCAGCTGTCTTCATCATTGAGCTTGATTCCGTGCCCAACGTGTGCATTCCCACTTTTGGCCGAGGCTCATTGGTCTTTCACTGCAGCACCAGAATGTCAATCTGCTTCAGCTTTTTCTCCGGTGATCCAGTTGCAATTTCATCACGTCGTGAAAACTTCCATGGATGGGGATGGGTCCGGCAAAGGTATGCAACGACCAACTTGGTTGAAAGCAACTCACACCTGGGTACTTAATTGGTCTTTCTGCAGAATTCTGGAACCGGAAGAAAATGCCGAACAAGAAGCGGGCTTTCGTGACTTCACTCAAGTAAAGACCAGGCGCGGAATTGTGGCGCTTTTAAAAAATTCACAATTATCTGTAATCGAGAGCAGTGCTATGCAAATGGCAAGAGCTGCCAACTGCAAACAAAACCTGCCTGTTGACCTCACCTGAAAAGCACACCCATAGAAAATTTTAGATGGGGTTCGGAGGCTCGAAAAGTGAAACAAATAAAAAATGACATTTTGTCATTTTTTATCAAATGAAGGCTGTAACTTGAGACCAGCAAGCAAGAAAGCGTAGGTGGCAGCAGGCCCACCTGTGAAGAGAGGACGGGATGAAACTGAAGCGTCTGGCACCCTCGATGATGGCATGATATGAGAATCTGAGCTGATCAGCTGTTTGTATCAATCCCATCCTGAACGATCTCATCTTTACTAATATCTCTTTGATGTCTACTGATTTCATGCCTTCATTTTCAATCTGGATTCATTTTAAAATGTGGGAGAACAAATAAGAACACAGGTAATTACAAAATAAACACTATGAAGCAGATATTATACATGGACTTCAACGTCTAAAATTGGTGTAAGCAATAGCGAGATGTTGTAGGTATTTTTGCAATGGGCAACTAATCATTTCAAAGACCAATCAAACACAATTATTGATATCGATCTGAATTCCGGGGCAGATGATTTTTTGAAAAATACCTCATGCAACCCGCCTGAAATTTTACCAGGCTGCTGGCTCTTGGGCAATAGGGGGACCACTGGCACCTCTGCACCCGAGATAACAGGTGGTTTTGTAGAGAAGGAAAATGCAAAGAAAGACTTGAAAGTGGTGGATCGGATGGCATTGTTGATAAAGGTCTTCAAGATGCAACATAACTACTTAGGCCTACCTCGTGAAA
>JASGXE010009355.1:0-15952 GCA_030068105.1 Sinentomon sp. SZTP_YWyxl
ATAGGATAGGTTAGGATAGGTGCGTTAGGATAGGTTTGGTTGGGTTAGGTCAGGTTAGGTGAGGTTTAGTTAGCTTTAAGTATATCACAGAGCAATGGTTCTTACTCGTTCAGTTCAATGTCGGCAGGTATTCCGAACTGTTACCTTTTCTTTTTCTTTCCAACTTATGGTCGTGTTGCTGCATGCACACTTCCTCCCATTTTACCTAGGGTCTTTACTTTGGTACCTATTTGCTGTGGTTATTGCTAGTGCACTTCAACTACTCTAAAACAATTTACAACTGACTTCAACAAACTCTGCGAGGGAATGTGTCATATTTTCGGATCCATGGTGAATCATATCAACGGAGCAAGTGTCGCATGCTGTTGCAACACAACTGTAAGTTGAATTCGACTGTTTAAAAAATAAAAATTTAGAAAAAAAAAAAAATAAAGAATCGAAACACTGAAAAATCAAAAATGGCTCAATTGGCGGCCATGTTGAATTTCAAATTCGAGCGCAGGCAAAATTTTCCGATCCGATCGCGTCGGCGGCTGGAGGAAATGTGATTTTCAGGTGTATGATTTTCATTGGGGGGATATCGTGCTCAGTGGGGTGGAATGCAAGTCAGGGCTTCGCCAAGGCTGTCCAATGTCACCATTGCTCTTTATTTTGGTGTTGGGGGAGCTGGAGGAATGCATCGATAGACTTGGGGGGAAGTTCGGTTTCAAGTTATGGGATTGGTCCAGAGGGTCGAACTCAGAGATCAGGCATGTTGACGCTTTCACCAGAACAAGAGAAAGTCCAGTCCTGCAGTAGCAGTGCCGTTTTCACCGTTGCCATAAATATTCCCCAAAAAGGTTGGCGAAAAGCTGTAGATCAATGACTTTGACAGTAACTTGTTTTTTTGCCAAGTAATTAATGATTGTGTGATTCAGAACAACTCAGATTCTGACTGGAGTTCAGGTTACCCTTTTGTGGTGTGATTCAAAAGTTTCGTCATAAATTCTTATGACTTCTTAAGCAATGGGCAAGCACCCTCAATCTCCTGTGCACCTCAAAACTTATTTGTTACATAGAGGTAGGTTTTCTGCGGCAAATACTCGTGTGAGATTGAGAATTACATTCCCATGTGCTTAAAAATGTCACAAAAATCTGTGGCAGGACACTTTGAAACAGCTTGTTCAATAATTATTTGCTTGAAAGGTGGAGGGGATCTGCTTTTTCATCTGTTGTTAAATTTAACTTGTGCAGTCTGTGACCAAAGATATTACTTTTAAAAATAAACATTTCAAAATGTCAAAAAAAAAAAAAAAAAAAAAAAAAGAGGGGGGCATGGCGAGTCCTTCACACTGTCTGGTTTGTTTCTGGCTGATGATATTGTGTGGCTGGGTGAAAAGGAGGCTGATATGAGGATGCTAATGAGTGAGACATTCAGATTTGGAGCTGAAAAGGAATGGTTGTTTAGTGAAGAAAAAACAAAGGTTGTGAATTTCTCTGGGAATTGGGAGGGCACGGGTGGCCTGGTTGTTGGGGATTGGGATATTGAGAGGGTGGGATGCTATAAATACCTGGGCTATAAATACCTGGGCGTCCAGAAATGATGAGATGGATGTGGAAAGGCGCTGTGGTGCCAGCTCTGACATATGGTCAGGAGGTGTTATATTTGGGAGCGGGGGTTGAAGGCCTTTTGAACAGTGTCCAGAGAGATGTTGGTTTGAGGGCCATGGGAGGAAATAGACTGGTAGCTCAAGCTGGGTTGGATGGAGAGTGGGCATGTGCAAGTTTTGAGGTCAGAGAAGCTAGGGCTAAGATTGGATACTTGGCAAGGCTGCAATACATGGATCGGGACCGGTTTGCGAAGAAGGTTTTCATGTATGTGCAGGCAATGAGTAGTGGAACATCATGGCAAAAACGGATTCGACAAATTGAAAAGTGGAAGGGTACATTAGGGTGGGGCAGGTACATGGATCTGGAATCCGAGAAAGAGTGTGTACGCAGAGAAAGGAGAGAGATTGAACAGGAGCAGTGGCATCGGTGGAGAAGGGAAGTGTCACAAAAAAGCTCACTGACTGGGTATTCTGCAAACAAATGAGTTGGGATGGAATATAGGATGGTTCTTTTGGCAGCGACTTGTTGTTTCGGGCCAGGGTGGGTGCTCTAGAAACTGCGAGACGGTTGCGTTGGGTGGATGGGACGGAGGAATGCAGGCTCTGTGGAGCAGAGTCGGAAGACTTGTGCCACATATTCCTGTGGTGCAAGTCAATGATTGAAGAGAGACGTTTTTCTGGGTGGATGGATGTGGACAGGGGCGTTCACAAAGAGCAGGAATGGGCACTTGTTCGTGAGCGACTGGGAATAGGGAGGGAGAAGGAATCAGACCAGTGGGTGGAACATGCGAAGCAATATCTTGTGAAGTGGAAGGGAAAGGTTTCTGCTGCCTAGGAGTGAGGGTGGTTTTTTTGGAGATTTTTTGTTTTTTCTTTATCTATTTTTTCGGATCCGATCTGGTGCATTGCCACGGGGTTGATATACATGAGGTTTGGGAAAGGGTCGGGGACCCATGCCCAGACCTAAGCCGGGAACCTGCCCGGAGACGGCGGCCCCCACTGCGTGGTCAGTGCAAAACCGTTTTCAGGCAGCTGGGAGAGGGAGTGTGCGTACTGCTGGCGAACGCCGCCGGTGCTTCTGTGACTCCCTGCGCCAGTTAACCGAGCTTATGCCGGACAGCGCTCTCGCCGCGTGACTGACACAAGGCGAACCATTCCCCCGTTGTTGTGCACTGGAAAGGGGAAGTTCTCATCTCTATTTCATTTAATTCACTTTCTTGCATCTCTTATTTCCTCTTTTGAAGTTGCTTTGCTTCCTTCCTTCATCCTTTTTTCTCTTTCTTTTTTCCTATTTTAGATTATTGACGAATATGTTAAGGTGAACAGTTGGACGAACAACTGTGGTGAGGGATGTCTGACGAGCTCGGGAGATGACACTGAATGGATGACGAAGGAGGTGTAATGGCGATGCCTAGCCCGGGAGATGATTGATCTGATGCTGAGCAAATGATGAAGGATTTAGCCAAAATTCAAAGCTAAGTTTTTCTGTTTCGCTTTCATTCATTTTTTGTCTTTAGGTAGGTAGGTAGGCCTAACTTAAACTTATCTTAGATTCCAGGGCAAGAGGAGCTATGAACATGTTTGCGAAGGAGCAGTCTCGTTTGCATTTTTTGATGTTTTGCTGTGTGGTTCAAGTTTGAGTTGGGCTAGATAGTGGTTATAGGTATTTCTATAATGTGGGTATGTAATTTTGTGTTGCACTGGGGTTTTTTTTTATTTTTTTTATTTTTTTTATTTTTTATTTTTTTTTTTTTTTTGCACTGGGGTTTTGCGAGTGAGTGAAAGATGTTTTTTTTTCAATTGTTTTGTCTTTTTAGTCGAGAGTAGATTTTAGGTTGTGGGTTTTTGCCGAAAAGAAGGCATCATACCTTACGTCTTGTCTTGTCTTATTTTGAAATCTGTCTGCGCTCATCGTTCGACGTTCGTGGCCCAAAACGAATTTCAAAATGGCCGCTTTTGCAAGATTTGTTTTCTCAATATTGGTCGAGTGATCGGCCGTCCGGCCGATTATTTTTCCCTGAACCAACATGGTGTTTGGGCTGGTTTTTCGTGCAAAACACAGTTGGTTAGTTTTTCCCAAATCATCTCTGATCAGGGATGGGTAGACGTACGGAACTTGACGTAATTTACGTCGAGGTTGTCTACGTCGAGTTTTCTACGTGTAGAAAACTCAATTCGACGTACACAATTACTGCAAACAACTCCAAGGTAGGGTGGTGACGTACACAACTCTTCCAGCTGTATTTTTCGATTATTTAAATATTAATTTTTAGGTTTGTAATTTCTCTTAACTTCCACTTCATTTACCTAAATCTTACGATCTGCAAACCAGAAAGTTTGTAACAAACCGCTATAAAAGATTGAAAAAGTTTTTTTCTGCAGCCAGAAGTTTTCTGCATGGGCAAGATTTTAAAAATGTAAATTAAACATAAAAATGCAAAGCATTGATTTCGGTACCTACCCTTATCCCTAGAAAACGTCAAAATGACAAAATTTGAGTTTTTAATCTTCTTGGCCCTTTATGTAGGCCCAAGTCCGTTTCTTTCTGAATTTTTTTGTCTTTGATTCATCAAAATCCGTCCAGAAATGGCTTTACAGTAGCCTTCGGAAAATGTGCTGACGGCAGGTAGGTACCTAGCGTTTTTACGAAAGAATTTTTGAAACAAAATTTGAACATTATTTTTTCACTCCTATTTAAATCGCGTGTATCTCGAAATCATGTTTTTTCGAGTTTGTTTTGAATAGATCTCAGCTGTTTGTGGTCCGATTGGTGTGAAATTTTGACCAGCCAGATGGTGTTTACTCTTGTGCAACAATTCTGAACAAGAATGATCATTGAATGACTATTTTTAGCAATTTGACACTTTTTGGTATCGTTAGACATTTGTCATCTAGAAAATCACTTCAAAGTTTAGGAATTTGCCCATTCTAGTTCTCTTTTGTCCCTGACCCTTCCGGTGGTTCCACACCAAATTTCAACTCATATGGACCACAGGCTTCTGAGATCTATAAAGTAGCGTAGCGTTACGAATGCAAACTTTAATGCGCATTATATCAGCACAGGAGAGCAAGAGAGGTTAGATTTGGCTTAAAAAACGTGTTTTTCTGACACCTAATTGCCTACAAAATTTCATTCATTTCAGTCGGCATTCGGCAAAGATAGTTTTTTTTTGTGACACGGGTTACCCACCAAAGCAAGCAAGGCCAGGAATTGGAAAAAGGTCAAAATCAGAGAAATTTGACTGCTCTCTTGAGATCAGCATGGCCAAGGTACTAAACTGAAACTGCAAAGAGAGTGAATGAACTCACATTTTTAACAAAGCCAGGAATTGGAAAATGGCCAAAATCAGAGAAATCGACTGCTCTCCTATGATCAGCATTTTGTTACATAAGTAAAGCACAAGGGACCAAATAATGAGATTATTTGTGATCACAATTTACAGATTTAGAAATTTAGAGACTACAAATAATTACAATTGAGATTTTTTGTCACCAGACCAATGGTGGTTGGAATATACCATTGTGTGCTTCAAGCTGTCTTCACATATGTAAAATAACTTTTCCACATTGGATACACCTTGCCTTTCTTTGAGCATTTGAGACACCATGAGATGGCACTTGTTGGAATCCATCCCATTCCACTTGAAACGGCCTGCCGCCTATTAACTACCAACTAATAAATACCCTTCAACCTTCTTACATAGGTACAGAGTCTAACAAATGTCCCTGAACATGGGAGAAATTGTAAAGGACTGCCTAATACAGGGGCCACCACATCTCAACAGGGCTACGTGGGTACAACTGCAATAACTGCATCCCTAACACGAGTATCATGATCTCTTGCGGCGATTGCTTCCATTGATTCCAAATGGCGCCTGAGTAAATATTGACCTCCTTGAAGACTTTTACTTTTGGTAAGGAGGGTATATCAAATGGCAATTGAACAGTGAAACGATTGTTTCATTGAGGCCTGGGAAGCTGGGCCAAATTTCCTACAGGTTATCATCCGAAGACCGGCTATTTTAGAGAGCCTTTCAGATACTTTGCATCATAGGTAGGGTAGGAGTTTGTGGTCTTTGCCATCCGTCATTTGATATTGATACTCACATTCCTCTGCAGCACGATGTCTTCTACCAACCCTGTCAAGCGAACCCGATCCACACGAGTCACTAGATCAGCCTGTCCTTGCTGTTCCAATCCTGTTACAGATAAGTCACCATCTATTGAATGTTCATGCTGCAGCAGTTGGGTCCACCAGTCCTGTTCTGGTCTCTCTGACGCCGGCTTTGCTGCGCTATCCGGCACTGATGATCCTTGGACCTGCAAGCCTTGTCTTGCGAAGATACGTCAATCCGCTGCTAAGCCTCTCAGTGTTACACAGAGCTCAGGAGTCATTGATGTTGGTCAAATTAGCAGGGAAACGACAGTTGCGGAAGCCATGGTCAATCATGCAACCTCAGGTTCTCCGACTGTTCAATCTCAAGTTCATGGGCTGCTGTACACATCAACAGCTAATGGTGGTCTTGCAGCTGTGCCAACTACCTTCACTGGCTTGCCGCCACCTGGCCTACCGGATGATAAAGAACTATCTCTGACAGATCTCGTCAAATCGGTGCATTTTATGAGTCTGCAGTTCCACGATGCCATTAATAAACTACATGAGGTCTTTGGTCGATTGTGCACTCTGGAAAAGAACTATGACCATGTCCTTCGTGATAATATCATTATGAAGTCCGAAATTGCCCAATTAAGAGAATCTGTGAAGTCACACGAGGAGTACCTTTATCGTGACAGGTGACAATGTTCTGATCCGCGGAGTTCCTGAGTCAAAGGATGAAAAATTAGAAGATGTTGTAATTAAGATGGCCACTGCGGCAAATTGTGACATATCTGGATATGACCTCAGCGTTGTGCATCGTCTTCCGGTCAGGGGTGCCTCGATCCGTCCCATTGTAGCCAAATTTTCTCGGCGTTCTGCCCGCGACCGGTTTTTGGTTGCTGCCAAAAAGAAAAGGATAAATACATCTCATCTTGGACTTACCACCAGCAACACCTCTCCTATGCAAATCTACGTCAGTGAGCACCTCCCACCGGAAAAACGTCAACTCTATAACAAGTGTCTTCAGTTTAAGAAAGCTCACTCATTCAAGTTCCTGTGGATCAAGAACTGTCGTATTTTTCTGAGGAAAGATGAACTTGCCGGGATACTAGAGGTGAAATCCGATGATGATTTGGTTCTCAACAACAACAATTGATTCTTGTGTATTTGTCAAGATTAAATATTTGCTCCTTGCATTATGTCGGATACTGATGATATTTTGCCTTTCGAGCCCGATTTGAATGTTACCTCAGTCGAATTTTCTATGTCTGGATTGTCCTCATTTTTTCTCCCCTTAGCTAGAACCTCCTTTGGATTTTGTTTGTTCCACCTTAACATTAGGGGGTTGGCCAGTCACTTCAATGAATTAGTTGTACAATTGCAACGTTTGCCATTTAAGCCTACCTTCATTGTTATGTCCGAAACATTTTTGTCAGGCAACAATAGTGTCAATATTTTTGACCTACCTGGATACAAAATGATTAGCAACCCTAGACCTTTATCCAGATTTGGTGGGATTGTCATTTATTACAGTGATTGTGTCACAGTGTCTGACACTTCAATACATTGTTTATCACCTGTGGATCAGATTGAGGCCATTAGTCTTCTTTTTACACTTAAAATCAGCTCAAATCATTCTAAAACAATATCCCTTTTGGGGCTATATCGTTCCCCTTCTGCACCTTGTAGTGGTTTCCTTGATTTCCTTGACAATCACTGCTGGAACTGCACCCAAATGGGTCTTGACCAAATTATAGTTGGTGACACAAACATTGATGTGAGAGTGGTTTCTTTATATAGCCAGCGTTACATCTCTCTGCTCAAATCTTATAACATTACACAGGTTATCACTGTGCCTACCAGAGTATCAAATGCTTCATGCACAACCATTGACCATGTTTGCCTAAGTAATTCATTGGCGCAATTATCTCCAATCCGGGTATCAGAGCATTTGACGAAATCAAGGAATGAGCTGTATCAAGCATCTATCAAGTTCAAGCAGGATCGGAAGTGGATGTACTGTTGGACCAAGAACTGTCAGATCTTCATGCGCAGACGCGAGGGTGAACGAGTTATTCAGATAAAGTGTATGGATGATCTTCGTAGTCTACGTGGATAGCTCACTTTTCTATTATCTATGTGGTTCCACAGTTTGTAACTTTCTGTTAATTCTTTGAATCTTAATGGCTGCCAACAGCTTAGTTTCCACCATTGGTAGGTGTGATAAATGTGTCACTATTTCACCGGCTGATATGGCATCCCATATCAGTGCCGACACATTTACAGTCTTAAACTGCAATATCAGAAGTCTCCCGAAGAATATTGATAAATTGAAAATCCTTTTAACCCTTATTGAAACTCCTATTGAGGTAATTGGTGTAACTGAGACTTGGGCAAACGATTCTGTTTCCCCTTTGTTGGGCATACTTGGTTATACACCTGTGTTTGAACATAGAATCAACAAGAGAGGTGGAGGTGTGGCACTATTTGTCCAATCAAATTTGCAGTTTCGTACTTTCTGTACCAAGGATTTATGTAAAGATGGTGTTTTGGAAGCTGTTGGTGTCCATGTCTTTTTTGATTCTTCAACCAGTCAATCCTTAAATATTCTCATCATTGCCTTATATCGTTCTTCAGGATTATCTTGTCCACTTTTTTGTGAATTATTGTCTTCTTATTTTGCTAAATGTAACTTTGATGGAGATATTATTTTGCTTGGAGATTTGAATATAAACATGCAAATTTCTCATCAAGATTCTCGCTCTTTGGTAGCTGCACTCACGGTTCATCAGTTGTGGCAAAATATCACAGCCCCTACCCGTGTTACAGCTACTTCCAAATCAACAATTGACCTCATATTTTCATCTTCCACAGCTGAACAGATTTCTGGGGTCATCACTTATTCAATATCTGATCATTTTCCTTGTTTTCTTTCCATTCACCAACAAACGGGTTTGCAGAAAAATTTCCTAGATGAATATCCTCAGAAAGGAGTGAATTACTTCTGTGCTCAAAGCAAACTTAGTGCCACTGATTGGTCCTTCCTGGACAATATTACAGATTGCCAACTGGCATTTACCAGTTTCTATCAGCAAATTCTAAATATTTTCAGTGAATCTAGTTTCATTAAAAAGCCAAGTAACAAAATACGCCGCCACACCCTAACTCCATGGATTACCCCAGAAATAGCCAAACTGATTGTAGCTAGAGACAACTTAAAGTCTAAATCTTTTAAAAGGCCATTTAATGTCCGGCTTTCTACCCGTTTGCGAGAACTTACTGCTGAAGTAGCGGAAGTAATTGCCTTGGCAAAAAATAATTATTTCTCCAATAGATTGCGATCTCATGCTAGATCCCCCAAGCAGACCTGGGCCATTTTTGACGAGTTATTAAACAAACCAAAAAAACTGTCGTCATGTCAAGCCCTTGACTGTGATGGGCAAGTAATAACTGCTCATGCAGATTTGGTTAATAAATTTCTAAATATTTTTGATCTTGATGATAGGCATCTTGTCCTTCTGAATGCAAATGTCTCTGGCTCTGGAAACCTCCCTTGCATTATTAGGCCTCCCTCAGTTGCCGAATCCATATTTTTCTTAGGTACCTTGTGTAACCAGGGAAGTGATGTCTTCTATTTCTTTGTTAAAGGACACTGCCCCTGGTGCAGATGGTATAGGTGCTAAGTTTTTTAAACTTAATTCAAAAATATTAGCTCCGATAATTGCACACCTGATCAATCTCATGTTTAATCAGGGTGTATTTCCTGAAGAATTAAAGCTTGCATTAATCATCCCGGTTTTTAAAAAAGGCAGTAAGTTAGACCCTTTCAACTATCGCCCAATTGCTTTACTGCCAGTACTGAGCAAATTATTTGAACGTTCTATACATTTACGCCTTTCCAGCTTTTTTCTGAAGATCGGTGCATTATCACGTTGGCAGTTTGGTTTCGTACCTGGTAAAACCACCTCAGATGCATTGTTCTTTATTACCAATCATGTAAAAATGCACCTGGATTAGGCGAGCACACATATGCATTATTTGTGGACTTTGCAAAAGCTTTTGACAGCGTGAATCATTCAATTCTTCTAAAAAAGCTGTTTGCTCTCGGGGTAAGAGGACTCCCTCACATGTTACTCACCTCATATTTAAACAATCGAAAGTACAACATTAGGGTAGGACGGTCCTTGTCTGAGGAGAGTATTGTTTCAAATGGTATCCCACAAGGGAGTATACTAGGGCCTCTTTTTTTCGTTGTATATTTAAACGATCTCCTTTCTTCATTATCATTGGTTTATTTTCCTGTGGCATATGCCGATGATTTGACTGTCATTGTATCCAATAAATCAAATGATGCAGCCTTGAATAGTCTTAGAGCTGTGTTGGACTCCCTTGTTACATGGGGAGAGAACAATTGTTTTTCTATTAATGCAAGTAAGACGAATTATATGTACTTCAAACCCCCACAAAATTCACTGAGGTCTTGCCTGACATGTGACAACTTGGTCATTCAAGAAACAAAATCCTGCAAGGTTCTTGGGATTCACTTGGATTCACATTTGAACATGAGTGATCACTTTGTTTACTTGTCGAAGAAGTTGATCACCGGGCTTTACATGTTGAGGGTGTCCAAGGCTCATCTATCCTTGCCTAATATGTTGAAATTGTACCACGCATACTTTGAGTCCCATCTTTTGTATTGTGCGCATATTTGGATCTCCGCACCAGCCAAAACAACCAAGTCATTGAGCATTTTGCAGAAAAAAGCTGTTCGTTTAATTAACAGCCTCCCCTATAATGCGCCTACGAGAACTTCTTTTATGTCCTTAGGTCTACTAAGTATTTATCAAATCATATACTTGCAAATCCTGATATTTGTCCACAAATTTCATTTTTCCTCAGGATTTGCTTGGGGTGATGCTCGACCTGAAACCTGGGGCCGGAAACCACCTCGAGTTTCAGGCCCAGCATTAAGATCCTTGGAAGATGATTTGCTTCCTATCCTACCTTTTCATTCTTCTTATGGGCGCACGACTTTGCAAAGCTTTGGTTTCCGACTGTGGAACAATCTTCCGCTAAACTTGCGCAAATGTTCGTCACTTGTCCTATTTAAAAAAAGATTGAAACATCTGATGATAAATGAGCAACTGTTATTTGATTACCAGTCCACAGTTCCTCCATTGGCTTAATTTTACAAAAAAGAAAAAAGAAACATATTGCGCTCCCCCCTCAACAAAATTACTGTGCTTCATATGGAAGCCATTTTGGGCTTCTCTACTTTAGTTTCTCCTTGTGAGAGGACATTGATTAAAGTGTTGATTAGGTAGAAATGACTCGCCCACATCAAATTTCTCTGCTAGATTCCCACCCAATTCATTTCTTCTTCTCTTTCTTTCTTATTTACTTGCTTCGCAACTTGCCCCATGCTGCATGCATGACTGCAATTTTATTTAGGGGCCTTTTGGCTTTGCAAAAATGAGTTGTGCAACCTTGCTTGTACTTGGCATCTTATGCTTACTTTTATCCTCTTCAACTTCATGCTTCTGCTTTGGATGCTGCACTGCTTATCAACACATGAACCTTTCCTGTCTTCAATCTCGGTGCATTAATTCGACTGCTGTGATGATTGCGCACCTGTCCTGCTGCTGCATGGGGTAAGCTGCTTTCTCTTGTGCTTAGGTCATTACTGATATGATCTGTTTTGAAATTATGCTTTATGCTTGTCGGTGAAATGTTCATTAAATTTTTTTTTTTTTTTTTTGTTCTTTTTAAATTACAAAAATGAGATATGTACTTGCTAAATTTATCCGTATGTGGCTTTAAAAAAACAATTTTGATTGTGTCTCCTGTCTTGTACAAACCTGTTGTGGTCAAAATTCCAATGTTTTGCTTGAAATGAAAAAATAAAATTGAGGAAAGCAGAAAAAAAAAAAAAAAAAAAAAAAATTATTAGAGATTAGCATTTGTGGTACGATAACCCTTGATTTGTCAGATCATTATGCAATATTTCTTCTTGGTCACTGTCAGAATGTCTGTTTGAATCAACTTCCTCTTGAACCTGTTTCGTACCTTAAGTTTCATCCAAAGTATTTTGTTGCATGCCTGTCAAATGTTGATTGGGTTTCTTTCTATAACACTACCGACCCAAATGTCTTAGCCCTCTGTTTACTTGACCTGATCTCTAGGGCTAAAACGTTTGCTATGCGCCATGTCACTAACCGTTCGCGTGGCAGCAACAAATATGCATATCCTAGAAAACCTTGGGTTACTGCAGATCTTCTTCAGTCTATTAAAACTAAGGACAGGCTCTTTTACTGTCATAAGAAGTCTCCAACTGATCAGCATCTTTTCGATAGGTATAAGCAACACAGGAATTTGGTCACGACTTTATTACGAGTGGCAAAAAAGAATTATTATGCAAAACTGTTTTTTTCCTGCCGAAACAATCCTCGTAAAATCTGGGAGCACCTTAATGCTGTTCTGGGTCGTAAACGCTCATCACCAGGGATTGATAAGTTAATAATAGATGGGGTATCTATTCAAGAAAAATTTTCTATGGCAAACAGTTTGAATAAATTTTTTGCCAACGTAAGCACATCTCTTGTGCTCACAAATGCCAATGTTAATACATCACATGCAAGCTCTGGTGGCGGGACTCCTACTATCAGACCATCTACGTTTTTAGGGCGGCCAGTGGGTTCAACCTTTTTTCTAAGGCCTTCTGATGCCACTGAAATTGCACATGTCATTGGAGCATTGTCCAACACAGGCAATGATTGTTACAACATTTCTTCGCGGGATTTAAAGCTGGGCTTAACGCAGCTAGCTAAGCCAATCTCACATTTGTGCAATCAAATATTTTCTACGGGTGTCTATCCTGATGCATTTAAACTAGCTCGCGTCACACCAATTTTTAAGCAAGGATGCAGATCTGACCCAGGTAATTATCGCCCTATTGCCGTCTTGCCTTCACTCAATAAAATTGTTGAAAAATTGCTTCATGTCCGTCTTTATGCCTTTCTACAGCAAAATGGGTCCATTCACAGCAGGCAGTATGGCTTCCGAAAAAGCTATTCTACTTCTGAGGCCATATCATCCGTTACATCCTTTATTCTCAAAAACTTTGATCTTGGTAATTTTGTGTGTGGTGTTTCACTTGATCTATCCAAAGCCTTTGATCTTGTCAATCATGAAATATTAATTACCAAATTGGAACACTATGGGGTACGAGGCTTGCCTCTATCCCTCATTAAGAGCTACCTATCAAAGCGCTCGCAAGTACTCAAGTTAGGCAGCCATTTGTCAAATAGTGAACTTTGTGTAAACGGTGTTCCCCAGGGCTCTGTTCTGGGCCCGTTATTTTTTCTCATCTACATCAATGACTTTTTTAATATTAAGCCAAATAGCACAATTTTTCTCTACGCCGATGACAGCACTTTCCTATTTCCATCCTCGAATCTGCACTGGGCTTGTATGCAGATGGAGGATGACATTCGTAAGGCGCTATTGTGGCTGACAGTAAATAAATTGTGCTTGAATGCAAGTAAAACTACGCCGGTGCTGTTCTGCTCATCTTTTAAGGGCCCTCCGGTGGACCCTCCTTTAGGCATTGAAATCGGTTCCCTGACTATTTCATTTGCCAACTCGTTGAAATTTTTAGGACTTCACTTGGACCATGATCTTTCCTGGTCCACTCACCTTGCATGTTTACTTAAGGTTTTGAATTCACATGTCTTTATGTTTGTTAACCTCAATAAATATATACCAAGGAATGTATTGGTTCTTTTATATTACAGCCTCGTTTATCCGAAATTAATCTATGGTCTTGAATCTTGGGGCAATACTGCTTGCTCCAAGCTTCAGCCCATCTTCATTCGACAAAAAGCAATAGTCCGGTTGATTTCTGGAAATAACCGGCTTGAGCATACCCTTCCACTATTCAAGTCGCTTCGAATTATGCCTTTTTTTACCTTAGCCATATACCGCTATTTACTCATGGCACACAAAGCACTATTTGCTAACCTGCCGCTCCACGAGCTTTCCCTCAATCGCATGTGTGGACCCATGAACACTAGAGCAAAACAAGAATTCTTGCTAAGGCTTCCCAAACCTTGTACTCGTTATGGAAAGCAATTATTCAACTTCAGGATTCCTTATTTGTGGAATTCTTTACCACCTAGCCTGAGAACTTTGGTAACCTTCCGTCAATTTAAAAGGGATTTGTTATCCTATATTTGGAGAAATGACATTTTGGAATCTGCATCTGACAAATTTCACTTCATGTGATTGTTAAAAGGTCAGGCAAATACAAATCTCAGGTCCTTTGTCCATTTCCCATTGAAATTTGTAGCACCACTTTAGGCTATTTAGGAGGGGGCTTTGCCCTGGCTAATATGCCATTTCCTCTCCCTTTCATAGCCAGACCATGAAAGCAAGTTTATTTAGTTTTTCACATAAAACAGCTGATTGCTTGAGCAGTTGAAAACATTTGATTGATTCTTTGCTCTTTCTGTATTCACTCATTCCTTTCTTGTTCCTTTTCTCTCACCAATGGCCGGCTCCTGCCGTGCACTTTCGCTCTAGGTGACATATGCTGAATTTCTGGATTTTTTTGCCTTGGTGGCCTTTCTTTTGGCCTCAATTTGGCATATTTACCTTGTGCTGTTCATATTTGCCATTTGCCTACGGTTTGAATGTGCCTGCTGTTCTCATCTGGATTTCACCTGGAATGTCTTTGCACGGAGGATCTTGCGCCTGTGGTGAGTTACCTGGTCTGTTTGAATAATTATTAATAAACTAGAAACTAGAAACTAGAATGTTCAAATTGCTATGGTAGGTACAATATGCTCGTGAAAATTGTGATTCAAAACAAAAACAAAAAAGGCATACCTAGTTTTCTGCGCGAGTTTGTTACACGCGTAGAAAATAGTTTTCTACGTTTGTTTTCTACGGCGTACACAATTCAGGAAATGCTTTAAGATAGCAACACCATAATTGTGTACTCACAATCACATGTACGCTGCAGTTGTGTACGCCTGATTGGACACGTAGAAAACCCCACGTGGAATACGTAGGTACCCATCCCTGTCTCTGATATTCTTGACAAGGGGGGTCAGATCGATGCAATATTTCGACTTGGTTCCCCATTCTTCCCTATCTTGAAACTGAAAAATATTGGAGTAAATGATGTGCTGATCAATTGGATTTTGATTTCCTCCGGGATCGCACTCAGCAGGTCAGGCTTCAAAGTTCATTTTCAAATGACAAATATTGGCACGGTAACCTCTGGTGTTCCGCAAGGGAGTGTGCTTGGGCCTACATTATTCTCAATTTTCATAAATGACTTGCCCGGCCACCTGGTGTGCCGATCTTTTCTTTTGCAGATGACTGCGTCATCATAAAAGAAATTCAATCTCCAGATGATGTCCAGTCTTTGAATAATGATCTTGTGAGAATTGAGCAGTGGTGTAGGTACTTACTAATTTTGGCATGAGGTTAAATGTTGACAAATGTGTGGCTTTGTCATTTTCTAGGAAGTTGTCTTTCATTATTGGTGTGTACACTTTGTTAAATTCTCAATTACCTCTGTCAGATAGTTATTAGTTTTACCTATTTGGGCGTAACATTCACAAGAAGAAACCGTTGCTGGGGTCAACATGTTGATAATGTGGTGAAAAAAGCAAATTCTGCTTTATATTTGTCAGGCATACTTTCTCGAAGGCTAGTAAAGTGATTAAAGAAAAAGTCTAGGTACTTCGCTCTGGTTCGGTCCCTGTTGAAATATGCCTCAGCTCTATGGGACCCATACAGACTGATACCTACATGTGGAAAAACTTGAACGGGTTCAGAGAAGGGCAGCACGTTTTGTGTCAGGCAGGTAGGCAACCTACTCCTTTTCACACAGTGTGTCATCCATCCTGTCTGATCTTGGTTGGGTATCACCAGTTCAACGTAGGAGGTCATCCCATCTTGTGGGTCTTTTTCAGGGATTTTTTGACCCCGACACTCACCCGGACAACCAATTAAAGTGACCGGACACCATTTTCTGACCCGGACACCCTAATAAAACTACCCGGAGACCCATTTTTTGACCCGGACACCCAGTAAAAGTTCCCGGACACCCACTTTTCGACCCGGACAACCTAATAAACGACCTGACCTGGACACCCTAATTAACGACCCGGACACCCATTTTTTGACCCGGACATCCAATTAAAGTGCCCGGACATCCACTTTTCAACCCAGAAGTGCTGTTTATTCTTCTTTC
>JASGXE010009356.1:0-22857 GCA_030068105.1 Sinentomon sp. SZTP_YWyxl
GCCTCATTTATTTTGTTCCAAATATGGGAAACCCTTCGGAACAACCCAAATTTGGGAAACATCCAAGGTTGGGGAAAAAGTAAAATTTTGCAAGGCAAAAGTTTTTAGAAAGAATCTTTGAAAAGACCTGGGCACCGGCCGGCAAATTAGAAACCTGGGATGCTTTTAAAACAAAATGGTTTTTCCAAAAGGGTTTTCTTTCTGGATCCAAAAATTAATTCTTAAGATACCTTCATGACCCCCATTCTTTTGAATTCGAGAACTCTTTTAAACTGGGGCAACCCGCCTGTAAACTTTTTTGGCGCCAAAATGAAATTACAAGGCGGGTTGCCCCAGTTTAAAAGATTGCTTCCTTAATTCAAAAGAATGGGGGTCATGAAGGTATCTTAAGAAATTTTTTGGATCCAGAAAGGAAAAACCCCTTTGTTTTTTAAAACCATTCGCTCTCCCAAATTGCTCCCGGTCCCTCTTTAAAAATGTTTCCAAAAAAAGCGCTTGCCCTTTCTCCTTTTCCCCAAGCCCTTAAATTTTTTAAATCCAACTTTCCGCTTTGGGCAAAATTCCCTGATCATTGCCCTTGAACCAAAATAAAAATCGAAATTTTCCGCCAAACTTGCCGGTTAATTCCCCTAAGGGTCTTTAACCAAGGCCCAACAAACATTAATAGGGAGGGGCCTGGAAGTCAAGTTGGCCTTTGAACCGTTTTTGGCCGTTATGGGAACAGGTCACTTTCCGGGCCCCCAAATTCCAAAAACTTTCCGGAATTTTGGAAATGTTTCCCTTGGGTCCCAACATTCATCGCTTTCCACTCGTCCTTGGGTGGCTCGGAAACCCATTCCCTGGCTTCCTGCACCTTCACCGGAGGAAGCATTGCTTGATGTTTCAAAAACCTTTGGTCCTTTTCGGATGGGGATAAGCCCAATCCCAACTTGGGGTTGTTGGAGGCCAACCCAAAATTAAATTTTAAACAGGATTGTTGGGTTTTGAAATTTGGATTTTGTAAAAAGGGGGAAAGTTAATAAAATTTGGCAAATTTTCTTTTTCCTTTTTGGGCCAAAAAAAATTTAAAAATCCTTTAAAAAAAAAAAATAAAAAACCAAAAAAATAATTCTCATGTTTCCCTAACGGGTTCACCCAATCAAAATTTCGGAATCCATTAAATTTCGCAGGAAGAGAGTGAAGGAGCCCCAAAACCGGCCCAGGGAACGAGGGGCTGAAACGACTGAAAGCAAAATTTTTTTCCGGCACAAGCCCATTTACCTCGGGGTCTTACCATTGGGGAAAACCCAAGGAAAAAAAAAATGGGGAAATACCAAATGGTTAAAGGGCCATTTACAGGAATATTTAGATTAAAAAAAAATTATTGTTCAAATAAACGAAACTTTTGAAAAACCGGAAAGGCCATCCAAACCCTTTTCGAGGCGAAGGTTGTCCGGTTAAAGCGGATTCCCGGGTTTAAGGGACCCCTTTGGCCCGCAATTTCGATTTTCCAAATGGGGAACCCGGGGTTGTCAAAAAAGCCGGGAGGAAAAGAATTGCTCTATTTTTGGACCAACCCAACCGGGATTCCAAACGGTACCCATAACACCGGCCAACAGGCCGCTTTAAAAAACACTTTTCGGCCCTTGGGCAAACCAACCGACCTTCTTTTTGGTCATTCAAATTAGCCTTCCGGCCAAAAATGGTGGTTCAAATTTTTAAATATAACCAGGGGCCGCCCCCAGTCCAATTCCCTGCTTTTAGGCCTTCCAAATTCCCCCCGATGTCCAAAAACTTTCTTTTCCAGGTTTAGGAGCCGAAAATTTGGCCACGTTTTGAAAAAGAAGCAAAAAAGCATTTTTGACAAAAATTGGTTCGGAATGTTCCAAAACAGAGGCTGAAACTGAGTAATGTGACTGGAAAAATCCATTTTGGCATTTCGATTTCCCTGACTTTTCCAGGTTTCGCAGCAAAAGCTCTTGAAATCCCTAATTTTTCCAGGTATTCCAGGTTCTTTTTTCAAATTCCCTGACTTTACTAGGTTCTCCAGGTTTTCCAGGTCGCTGGCAACGCTGCAATCCCTCCCAGTAGGACTGTCAGAGACTGGAACAGCTTTCTGGGAGGAATGTTTGCTTGCTGCCTGTCAAAGGACGCCCATTCAGCTTTCCGCAAATACATTGCAGTAAAGTTGTCCAGATGGAAACTGAGTGTTCCATTACAAGTTTTTCTTGAATTTGACTCCAAGGCTTTTTTGCATATTTACAAGTTGGGCTTCCAACTTCCATCATGAACGGTGCAGGGTGTCTCCAGGTAAACAAGATGAGAAAAAAATCCAAAGCAATTATGCTAAACTGGCAACTCACCAGTTTAGTCCAACAACGAGTAGGCGTTAGTTTTGAGTGATCCCCATAAAACACTGAGGCAGAACAAGATTTGCAGTGAACAGAAATCACAAATTCATAAATTCGGCCATGTATGTTCTCACATCAAATTCAGATGGCCAGAGGATGATGCCGCTGTTGTTAAAACCGTGCAGCAACTTGCCGGCAAAGCTCACCAGGCGCCGTTAAATCGCAGAATCCGTTTGCGAAGCTGGCCCGTTTGACCCAACCAGCCAATACTACCCTTCTCTCTCCCCGACCTCTACTTCTTCATGGAGCAGAGAAGCGAGGTCAAAATTTTCTCCTTGAATACCTTTGGAAATTCAGTTCGAAACCGACATGTAAAGAGCATTGGGCATTTTCGTTTCAGGTCATGCCGTGTCTTAGAAGTCTTTTGTAGGCCAATCAGTGAACGGAATTCAACCATGACCCAACAACCAGCCATCACAACGGCCCACCCTTGCAACCAAACTAACACCCAAAACACCAACAACCCCACACCCTCACCCGCATCAAACCCAGACCCACATTCAAACAACCAATCTGGCATATTATCTTCAGTCTCAGTCCAGCATCAGCGATCTATCGCTTCGATCTTGTGCTCGATAAGGCCCCACGTTCACGGGGGGCAAACATTGCCATTTTCAATGTTTGCGAACTGTGAGCGACCCATTTGCTATAATTTTGTCAACAATTTTGTAGACCATGCGCCGTACATGGCCGAATCACCTCCGTCACACCACTGAACCCCGGAAAGAGATCCGATGTAATGACTTCTTTGAAACCAGCGAACCAACACGAAATTTCGGAGGAGTAGCCCGATTTTTCTGATTCTTGAAGGAAACAGTGCCAAACAAATGGCACAGCATTGATGAGGCTTCGAGGTGGCAGGCAGGGAGGGGCCTTGATTCCAGTTGAGTGCTACAGGTCCTTGCCGAACGATCTCTGTGCTTTCGAAGATGTTCCGTTGCAGTATACCTTTGGCGCTGCGCAGGATTTTGGCTTCATTCCAGAGGGGTGGTGGTTGTGAGCAGTGCAGTGTTCGGAGGAGGCGGTTGCAGCGCTATCTTCCCGTCTGATGTCCCCCCTTGATGTGATGTTCTTTGAGTCTGGCCAAGAGGGGGCGTAACTTTACCATGTAGAATTCGATGTGCCTTATCCGTTCGTAGAAATGTGATGTGTGATAAATAGTTATGATAAAATATCACAACTATTTATCACACATCACATTTCTACGAATGATTTCAGATAATGATCTATGAATGAACTATGAATGATGATAATGTGATTTGATCACATTTCCAGTTGAGTGTCCTGATCACATTAAATGTGATCGGGACACTCAACTGGTTCATCGTAACGCATTGACCATCCATTGCGAAACTTTGCAATTCACAGAAGCGTTGACGCAACAGCCAAATTGAAAATCTCAACTTTCAACTACTGCACGATCACTCAAACAAAACATTGAAATCAACATTCGACATTGTCAATCTCTAATTCCCCAGATTTCCCGATTCTCTGGCAAGTCCTCCTGTTTTTATCTGTGGCCTTTTTTTATCCCGGTCATGGAGTTTACTGAAAGAATTCGCAATTTACAACTGCTCAATTGCACGAGCACTATAAACATTCTCTTTTCAGTGAATCTACCTGTACTTTGAGAAAGCCGTCACAACCATCACAAGATCATTATAATGAGAGTTTTTAATGATGAGAAATCACTTTTTAATGATGAAAACTGACACAAAAAGAGTGACATTACATTGGATAATGAAACATGACATCCTGCCTTGCCAACTCGAGCAACATGGGATCGTCGAAGAACTTGTTGATAGCCACATCCTCGCTGAGGCCCTTTCGTCGTCTGGTCTTGATCATGAACTCACGGGCAAGGTGGGTTGAGGGCTGCGGCTCAAGGGGCCTGATCACGATGCTCTTGTCCAACGGGTCGCCGGGGACAATCTGGAAAAGATGGAATTGAGCGAGATTTGATCACCAGAGAGAGGCCTCTTGACACAGAAGCTCTCCCAACGCTGGACTCTTCATTTAAATTTTTACATTATTTTGAAAAAAAAAACTCTTTTGCCGATTCTGGCCATTTTCTGAATGATTTGGTGTAAAAATCACTTAAATCGGACAACAGTCAGAGTAATTGTGGAAATGGGAGCCGATCAAAGTTAGCCTTCATTTTATATTTATCCTGTTGCCTTTCTAACTTTCTTTTTACGTTTTACGCCTAGTCGATTTTTGGTTTTGTTTACAACTTTGAAACTTGTAACGAAAACGCGTACCGGTTTGAATTTGTTGTTCTTGTGACAAATGCGCTCATGTCAAAAACATTCTGCCAACAATCCGACAATTCAATACCCATTTATGGGCACATTGCGCATTTGTGGCAAAAATGTCCCCGCAAACCAACATTATCTGTGTCCCCTGTGGAAATTATCCAGGCATATTTTTGCCACGTTAAACTTTTGCGACTGACCACAATGACTTTTAGTTTGTTTTGATTAAAATCAGTGATTCTGTATAACTTGGTGTCCATTCCGGTTGGACGATTGGATTGTGGTTGGAGAAAAATAAAGTACGGTTGTTCTTAGATGGTCCATGGTGAGTTGCAGGCAGCACCAGGATTTCCTGCCGCTCTGAATTCAACTGTGGCCAAATGTTTTGTGAAAGCCAGGAAGGACAGGAGGGTGTCCTGCGAAGAAGGCCATTGGAGTGGCAGGCTAAAAACAGCCTTGATTACCTGGAACATTTCCCGAATCCGTGAATTTTCCAGGAAAATGTTGATTTTTCGGGACAGGCCAACAATGCGCAGATTTTAAACACAAGTTGGGGTTCTGAAGTCAAGGCCAAATGCCAGGAAATAATCCAAAAAGGAACCACTTTCCATCAAGACAACACAACTGCAGGTTGGTGAACTGGTAAGGTGATTGCTTCTCAAAACCGAAGCTTTTTATTGTTGTACCACCCTCGCTATTCCCTGCACCTGGCTCATCTGAAGAAATTTCCTCGTGTGCAAAAAATTGGAACAATGAAAAAATGTGATGGCGACAGACAAGTAATGACTGGAGGGCAACCAGTTCTCTTCTTCCAGGAAGGAATATAGAAGTCAGAGAAGCGAGCCACTATGTGTATCACAATTCAGGGAGAATATGAGATGAAAGCACGAAAAAATAAGGCTTGCATTATAAGTCCGCATGTGGGTATCTACGAACTTGATAACCCCTCTTGTATGGGTACATTGTGTTGTTTGGGACTGCACACTGCTGTCTTTTGCTTGGCTACACATGTCACCAACCAAAATTGCCACACTCCAGTGCGTTGAATGGTAAAAGAGTTCACCGGTGGAGAGGAAATACAATCTGTGAACAAGGAAGGGAATTGTAACAAAAAATAAAATTATGGATTGCCACAAAACAGCTCCCTCTCCCTCTCTAGAAAATCAACCACACTTTCGATTGCACGGAATTTGAGCACGAAAGCATTGTGGAGTGGAATGAACTTCCTAGCGAGTAGGATGAAGAATAACAACAGCGATTTTCTTCATGGAGGAACTAACTCACCTGCCAGTGGTGGAATACAGACAAGCAGAAGGCCTGACCCTGAGTGTGGGTCCTGAGATCGGTCTCGAAACCAAACGAATCGATGGCTGGAATGAATGCCTTTATTGTGTACAGCGGAGAGCCGGGAACAGGTGCATCTTGCGTTACATGACCCCTGAAAGAATTTTGTAAAACGTAGAACATAATGTTGAACATTTTGTAAAACGTAGAACATAACTACAGAACATAATGTTGAACCGTTCCTAAAGTTTTGAGATGTGCTTGTGCACCCGGTGCCTGAGGAAGCCCCACATTGGCTGGGGCAAAATATCGCACATTTCAAAAACTTCATTAACAGTAAGTTTAGCAGTTAGTTAATTTCAACGGCACGTTTGTGATTTGTCCGTTCGTGGTGCACGTGCTGAATTTTATTCCCACTCATACTCAGCCTTCAACTTGGTAGCCAATTCCACTTCTTGTTCTTGGCAGCCAATTCCACGCTTTTTGTTGCACATTTTGTGGACTGTGTTGCACTGTGAAACCATACGGACCGTAAAAAGAAATCACCTCTACCCATCTTCTGATGCAAGTCGTTCTCGTGATCGCTTGAGGCAGTCGCGGTGCAGCTTCTCACGAGTAGGAGAACAAATCACGTCATCCAATTAGGGCAGAGAACAAGCTCATTTCGAACAAGCTCATTTTGGTCACCTTAGCAAACACTTTGCACCAAAACAGTTATTTTGTGCCATCCTGCAATTTTATGCCATTCAGCCAAATTGACAATAATAATTGCCTTGTTTTCAATGGCATTTCAGTCCATTTCCAACCATTCTGTGGCCACCTCATGATTTGGCTTCTTCACACCCATTGTAAGTGTAACCGCTGTGCCACGGGGACAAGTCAATAAAAATGATGCCAAGATTTTGATGATATATTATAGACCCCCCATCATCCAACGTCATAGTCAACATTTTGACCATCTGTGACAGCTGCACCTTCCAGGAAAAATGTGGGGTTTTCCATCGTGTCATTTTGCCATTTTTTGGCCAATTTTCAACCGGCAGGAGTGGCTGTTGCCTATGGGAATGCCGAATTCAAACTGAAATTAACAGATTATTAAAAGGATAAATGATATTTCGATTAAGAGAATAGCTCAAGCCTGAATGACACTAAAATGGTCAGTGCATCACAGACACAGACAAAATAACCGGCAAACAAATTCCGACAACCGCATACCAACCCACCTTCGTTTGGCAAGAACCGTATAGACGGCCGACACACAGTCTGCCGGCGCTTGTACTTCGACATAGAGATACGGCTCCATCAGACGTGGAGTGGCCATCAAGAATGCAGAGTACGTCACACGGCGAGACGTCGGGATGATCTGGCCACCGCCACGATGAATCGGTTCGTTGGCCACAACGGCGTCCAGAATTTTGAACTTGACATTCCTGATGGGTTCCTCACAGAGCGGCCCCTCCCTAGTACCCCACTGGAACCCCTGAACGATCGAATCCTTGACGGAGTACAGGAGTTGTTTGTCGACCTCGGAGGGCAGGGTGTCGTCAACAAGGATATTTGGGCCGACTGCATCTGGACCAAATGCCCAAATCGAACGGGCAGCCAACAAATCCCAATCGTATTTCGTTTGGAAGAACTCTCCTAGTCGTTTTCTGTAAAGGAACAATGGAAAACAGGCCGAAACAAAATATCTTCAAATCCAGAAATGAAACTTTTGGCAATGTTCAAAAAAGCACAAATCAATAAACCCACGCCAAAAATCCTTATAATTCACTAAACAAATTTTGAAAGGAGAAAAATGAAGAGAAAGTACTTTTATGCATGTTAAATTTTAAAAATAAATGAGGAATAGGTACTACTTACACTTGAAATCTGGTGACTGACTTTTGATGTCAAGCACAATTGTCAGAAAACAGAAAATGTTAAGCAGTCGGGAGATACCCGCGAGAGATAAATTTATAGTGTGGCTTCCTCTGCTCCCATTTTATGCATGCAAGCCTGATGTGCGATTTTAGCATCGTGGTTGTAATCGGTGACACAATCTGTTTGCAATTTTTATAGGAACCCATGAATGGGACAGCTCTGCAAACGTGCACTTGCCCCTGGAAAGTTGTCGTTTTCTGAAAATTGGACTATTTTGATCAATTTTAACCCATTTTCAACTGCCGGACAAAATCCCTTGTGCAAGGATGCACCGAGGGCGACAGACCAACTTGGCAAGTTCAAGTTAAAAACACAAAAATGGATGTGTGCCCTTTTTCCAAACATCAATTCAACGAAGAAAAAGGCACCATGCCGCATTCTCAACCTACCTGTTCCACGATATCTGCACAACCTCAGCCTCGATGTCTTCGGCGAGGCCTTTCTCGAGTGGTTCGGCTATCATTGTGATTTTATTCTTCTTGTTTGGTGTCTCTGCAAAACACTTCAGTGACGACGTTTCGACGACTGTCTCACAGAACGAAACTACAGGGTCAGCAACCTTGATGTCTGGAAAATACCACGAAATTGGAACATATGAAAAATGGAAGTGGAAAGTGGTTCCAGGAACCTGAAGGTTTGAGATCCCAGTGGATGGTTGGATGTGTTCCCGCAGTTTCGGAACGTAGAATTCGTTGCGTCTTTAGGTGTGGCTCAATGAACCAGGGTTGCATGCTTCAATCCGAAGAATAGGTGGAGACAGGAATCCATATGCTATCCGGCGCAGGTCGGGTAGACCAACGGTGCAACTGTTGGACACTGAACAACACCTGAAGAAGGATTAATACTTTCGTTGCGATTTCCGAAACCACGGTGGCACATCCTGTCAACCACTTGGGATCCAGAAACCTTTGGTTCTTGTTAACACCACTCACAAAATGATGCAAGGAAATTTCATCAGAACATGGAAGAGTTGCCTCTTCTTGAAAAATTGAAGGATGTTATTCTTTTTATGTGCAGGAGACATGCAGAAATTTTTGGGCCCATGTTTGTTGGCTCGACGGAGAACAAAGAGAGCATTTCCCCATCAGCACTACCCCCGGGGAAAAGTGCCCCAGAATAGCGCTAATCTGAGGCTGCGTGTATAATTGTCTCCATTCACAGGGTTGCCAGCCATTTCCCAGATCTCAATTCCCTGACTTTTCCAGGTCCATTGCCAGGAAATTCCAGGCCCTTTTCTGGCCCGATGTCTCATAAAACTGGCAATTTCCAGCATTTTCCTGAAAGAATGCCAAGAATTCCACATCTTGATGAAAACATTAATTTTGAAAAAGAAGCACAAAAAGCATTTTTGACAAAAATTGGCTCGAATGCTCCAAAACAGAGGCTCAAACTGAGTAATTTGACTGGAAAAATTCCCATTTGGCATTTCGATTTCCCTGACTTTTCCAGGTTTGGCAGCAAAAGCCCTTGAAATACCTGACTTTTCCAGGTTCTCCAGGTGTTGGCAGGCAACCCTGATTTACTTCAACGCTAAAAATTATACCGCAACCTCTGATTAAACTATTCCGGGGACTTTGCCTCAGGGTTCTTCTCGCAACCACAGGTCATTGGTTCCAGCTATGGGCTAAAAAAGGGGATTGATCGTAGTTTGAACCCGTGATCTGGGGAAGGCGGATGAAGCATTGCTGGCGAAAATCTCATCTCTGTTTTCCACCAAACGAACGGACATCGGCCACAAGCATTCCATCGCACAACATTTGTGTGAAGAATGATTCCAACAACTCTGACGTGACAGAGTTCAAAGTGCAATTCGATGAGGGCAGATTTGAAAATTTTGTACACTTATTTTGTTGTGAAGAGTCGTGTGCTTCCGTCAAGTGTTCAGGCTTGCTTCACTTGGCGTCCAAACGACCCTTCGTCAGGGGGTGGAATCAGTGGGAATTCAGCCACCCACTAAAGCCAGTCCAGTTCGGACTGAAGTTTTGCAGATCACCTTGCAATGGTTACCAACAACATGATGTTGTCAAACTGATCAATTACCTCTTATGACTTCATCGCCTTGACGAGTTGTTTGTAGAGGGTGGCTGTTCTCCCACTGATCCCCTGAAGATAGGTCGGATGGGGGCCGGCCTTCTTTTGATATGGAATTGCCTGCACACTCAAAGGTGGACGTGCTGTCTGAGTGTGAGGTGGAGCGGAAGGTGATGAAATCATGACGTGTGTTTAGCCTGGGTAATGTATTTTAGCCTGGGTGACAGTTTCACATTGAGCCAGTGCAACTTTCATCACAAGTCGAATGCCAGAATGAAGGAACATGAGCTTAATTGGCGAATGAAGGAGCAGGATGCGGAATCCATCCCGATCAACCCACCATTTTCAAATGTTCCTGCAAACTCATGGGGCAACCATTTTCATAGTCACTGGAACATGGTGAACTCTCTCCGAAATGCATGGTGGCATTTCAATGGACACCATCATCATTGCGACAAACAGAATTTGCACTCATTTCGAGTTCCATTTTTAAAGAAAAAATGCCCTGCCTCAACTGAAGAAGGGAACACAGGATAAGGGCATTTCTGCAAATTTTCAAAAAAAAAATGAGTTCCGTTTTTTTGGATTTGCCAGTTGCTGGCATCCGAGACCCAAAAATTACACTTTATTTTCCAAGATGTGCCACCATTTACATATTTTTGAAGTTATTAAAGTGTAATTTTTCAGGTCAAATGTGCCCGTGTCCAGCAATTCCAAAAGAGTGATCATCATTTTTTTTCAAAATTTGCAGATGCCCATGTCCCGCCAACCCCATCGATTTCATGCCTGACAACAATTCGGACGGGTGAGTTTCTTATGGGCAGCTGATTACCAAACAATGATACAGTGAAATTTTAAACTATATTAGAGGCTTTCATTTCTCTGCTGAATCAATTCCTTTGTACTGGGTTTTCATGGTCGGCAAATAGAAAAACGTTAAGAGCCGCTATGCCAACCGATTTCGGAGAACATCTTCCTGAGATCGTGCATGACCGAATCGAGGTAGAGTTCGCCGGTTCCAAATGAGTGCTCCCGGATTCCTCCACCTTCGTCTGCAGCAGTGCGTAGGACTTGTTACCTTCGCAAGCCATCCAACATCTTCGGCAGTTCGGAAGGGTTAACCGGTTCGACTGCAGAGAATGGAGAATTTGCAAAAGTCACAAAAGGGACAGAGAAGACGTGATAAGCAGCTCTTTCAAACCGATTTTGGGGAGTCCAACACATTTTGACACTGTGATATCAGATAAACGGTCCAGGAGGTGCCTGGGGGTGCAAGGATTATGGGAATTGGGGAGGGTAAAAAACTCTGTTGGGGAGGCTAGCAAAACCCCCTGGTGCCGAGAAAGAATTGCAACATTTTTCTTGCTATAAAATTCTCCACCATAAGGGCAGGGAAACAGCAGCTTGCAGTTTCATAAAGACGGCAAAATTAAGCGGACACCTTTTTATCGGGCCTAAATAAAAGGTGACCACAATCCCTGCTCGAAGCTGTCAAATTCTTGAATGCAGGAGGTTTCATCATTTATTCTAGGTCCCAAACACACTGCTGCAGTTGCACCATATGGCCGCAGAGGTTGGAAAAACCTGGCCATCAAACCCGAAAAAAATGATACGCAGCTCATGTGAGCTGATTTTTTGTCATATCACTTTGCGTCACTGGTGGATGGAGCAGCTAATCTCTTTCCTTCAGCTGGGGACAGACATTGAAATGAAACTCAGACTCCGATCTCTGGAATGATTAATTTAAGGGTTAACCTGAGAGCCATGGCTTTAGGAAACGCAGCTTTTTTTCCACTGATTCTTTGTTTTCAAGCTTGGTGGTTGAAATTTTGCGAAAGTGCTCCAACTGGGACCCCTTTTCAACTGCAAAGTTCAATTGGATACCAATTGCAGTTTCTGGAATTTTAAAGGTAAAATTCGGAACTCCGACAAATTCGTTTTGTGATGTGAAATTTACCCCAAACAGGTTCAAATTTTAGTCAGAAGTGAAAGTCAGGTTTGTCAGTTTTTTGCCTCGGTATTGTTTACCAGAGCTTTCAGAGTGGGATGGAACGGTTTGGTGCATAACATCCGAATCCTGAATAGGTAGAGAAGGAGTCATCATATCTGTTACCCTTGCAGAATTCTGCCTTTCCTGGAACTTCTGCATATCCTTGAAATCGAATGAACTCTCCACTCAGATTAGAATTACGCGAACTCGATCTGGTTTACCCAGGGGATATGTGAAGAGAAATTTCCAGGTTTGAAAAACATCCCATAATCACCGGTGGACCACTGACGACAATGTGAATTCTGCTCAAATAGTTAGTTAAATCATTGTAAAACGACTGATGTCTAACCGGCGATTTTGACAACAGAGTTGTTGTTGAATTTCAGAGGTTTGAAGATGTAGAGATCTTGATCTAAATCCGAGTCAACTATGGTAGCCGTTTTGAAGATTGCCTGATCGATGCCCTCGATCAAAACCCAATTCCCAGCCGGTACCCTGTTCAACTCAATTTTGTATCTGAAAAAAAGGAGAGAGAAAAACTGATTCTAGACTTCTTTAGGGGTCCCTGGATTCTTGTGATGCTTGTTGCAGCCTGCAAACCAGGGAGGCAACCCTTCACTTCCTTCAGTTTGAAAAAAAAACGCTTGTTGAATTTTACACAACACACTGCAGTCGGGAATTGTTTCTGCATGCGTTATGCAGGGGAGGGTGCATTTTCTGAAAATTGGACTATTTTGATCAATTTTAACCCCATTTTCAACTGCCGGACAAAATCCCTTGTGCAAGGATACACCGAGGGCGACAGACCAACTTGGCAAGTTCAAGTTAAAAACACAAAAATGGATGTGTGCCCTTTTTCCAAACATCAATTCAACGAAGAAAAAGGCACCATGCCGCATTCTCAACCTACCTGTTCCACGATATCTGCACAACCTCAGCCTCGATGTCTTCGGCGAGGCCTTTCTCGAGTGGTTCGGCTATCATTGTGATTTTATTCTTCTTGTTCGGTGTTTCTGCAAAACACTTCAGTGACGACGTTTCGACGACTGTCTCACAGAACGAAACTACAGGGTCAGCAACCTTGATGTCTGGAAAATACCACGAAATTGGAACATATGAAAAATGGAAGTGGAAAGTGGTTCCAGGAACCTGAAGGTTTGAGATCCCAGTGGATGGTTGGATGTGTTCCCGCAGTTTCGGAACGTAGAATTCGTTGCGTCTTTAGGTGTGGCTCAATGAACCAGGGTTGCATGCTTCAATCCGAAGAATAGGTGGAGACAGGAATCCATATGCTATCCGGCGCAGGTCGGGTAGACCAACGGTGCAACTGTTGGACACTGAACAACACCTGAAGAAGGATTAATACTTTCGCTGCGATTTCCGAAACCACGGCGGCACATCCTGTCAACCACTTGGGATCCAGAAACCTTTGGTTCTTGTTAACACCACTCACAAAATGATGCAAGGAAATTTCATCAGAACATGGAAGAGTTGCCTCTTCTTGAAAAATTGAAGGATGTTATTCTTTTTATGTGCAGGAGACATGCAGAAATTTTTGGGCCCATGTTTGTTGGCTCGACGGAGAACAAAGAGAGCATTTCCCCATCAGCACTACCCCCCCGGGGAAAAGTGCCCCAGAATAGCGCTAATCTGAGGCTGCGTGTATAATTGTCTCCATTCACAGGGTTGCCAGCCATTTCCCAGATCTCAATTCCCTGACTTTTCCAGGTCCATTGCCAGGAAATTCCAGGCCCTTTTCTGGCCCGATGTCTCATAAAACTGGCAATTTCCAGCATTTTCCTGAAAGAATGCCAAGAATTCCACATCTTGATGAAAACATTAATTTTGAAAAAGAAGCACAAAAAGCATTTTTGACAAAAATTGGCTCGAATGCTCCAAAACAGAGGCTCAAACTGAGTAATTTGACTGGAAAAATTCCCATTTGGCATTTCGATTTCCCTGACTTTTCCAGGTTTGGCAGCAAAAGCCCTTGAAATACCTGACTTTTCCAGGTTCTCCAGGTCGTTGGCAGGCAACCCTGATTTACTTCAACGCTAAAAATTATACCTGCAACCTCTGATTAACACTATTCCGGAGGACTTTGCCTCAGGGTTCTTCTCGCAACCACAGGTCATTGGTTCCAGCTATGGGCTAAAAAAGGGGATTGATCGTAGTTTGAACCCGTGATCTGGGGAAGGCGGATGAAGCATTGCTGGCGAAAATCTCATCTCTGTTTTACACCAAACGAACGATCTCTGTTTTCCACCAAACGAACGGACATCGGCCACAAGCATTCCATCGCACAACATTTGTGTGAAGAATGATTCCAACAACTCTGACGTGACAGAGTTCAAAGTGCAATTCGATGAGGGCAGATTTGAAAATTTTGTACACTTATTTTGTTGTGAAGAGTCGTGTGCTTCCGTCAAGTGTTCAGGCTTGCTTCACTTGGCGTCCAAACGACCCTTCGTCAGGGGGTGGAATCAGTGGGAATTCAGCCACCCACTAAAGCCAGTCCAGTTCGGACTGAAGTTTTGCAGATCACCTTGCAATGGTTACCAACAACATGATGTTGTCAAACTGATCAATTACCTTTTATGACTTCATCGCCTTGACGAGTTGTTTGTAGAGGGTGGCTGTTCTCCCACTGATCCCCTGAAGATAGGTCGGTTGGGGGCCGGCCTTCTTTTGATATGGAATTGCCTGCACACTCAAAGGTGGACGTGCTGTCTGTGTGTGAGGTGGAGCGGCCAAGGCGATGAAATCATGTGTGTTTAGCCTGGGAAATGTTATTTTAGCCTGGGTGACAGTTTCACATTGAGCCAGTGCAACTTTCATCACAAGTCGAATGCCAGAATGAAGGAACATGAGCTTAATTGGCGAATGAAGGAGTAGGATGCGGAATCCATCCCGATCAACCCACCATTTTCAAATGTTCCTGCAAACTCATGGGGGCAACCATTTTCATAGTCACTGGAAGATGTTGAACCCTCTCTGACATGCATGGTGGCATTTCAATGGCCACCATCATCATTTCGACAAACAGAATTTGCACTCATTTCGAGTTCCATTTTTAAAGAAAAAATGCCCTGCCTCAACTGAAGAAGGGAACACAGGATAAGGGCATTTCTGCAAATTTTCAAAAAAAAAAATGAGTTCCGTTTTTTTGGATTTGCCAGTTGCTGGCATCCGAGACCCAAAAATTACACTTTATTTTCCAAGATGTGCCACCATTTACATATTTTTGAAGTTATTAAAGTGTAATTTTTCAGGTCAAATGTGCCCGTGTCCAGCAATTCCAAAGAGTGATCCTCATTTTTTTTTCAAAATTTGCAGATGCCCATGTCCCGCCAACCCCATCGATTTCATGCCTGACAACAATTCGGATGGGTGAGTTTCTTATGGGCAGCTGATTACCAAACAATGATACAGTGAAATTTTAAACTATATTAGAGGCTTTCATTTCTCTGCTGAATCAATTCCTTTGTACTGGGTTTTCATGGTCGGCAAATAGAAAAACGTTAAGAGCCGCTATGCCAACCGATTTCGGAGAACATCTTCCTGAGATCGTGCATGACCGAATCGAGGTAGAGTTCGCCGGTTCCAAGGATGATGTGCTCTCCGGATTCCTCCACCTTCGTCTGCAGCAGTGCGTAGGACTTGTTCACCTTACGCAAGCCATCCAACATCTTCGGCAGTTCGGAAGGGTTAACCGGTTCGACTGCAGAGAATGGAGAATTTGCAAAAGTCACAAAAGGGGACAGAGAAGACGTGATAAGCAGCTCTTTCAACACCGATTTTGGGAGAGTCCAACACATTTTGACACTGTGATATCAGATAAACGGTCCAGGAGGTGCCTGGGGGTGCAAGGATTTATGGGAATTGGGGAGGGTAAAAAACTCTGTTGGGGAGGCTAGCAAAACCCCCTGGTGCCGAGAAAGAATTGCAACATTTTTCTTGCTATAAAATTCTCCACCATAAGGGCAGGGAAACAGCAGCTTGCAGTTTGCATAAAGACGGCAAAATTAAGCGGACACCTTTTTATCGGGCCTAGAATAAAAAGGTGACGCACAATCCCTGCTCGAAGCTGTCAAATTCTTGAATGCAGGAGGTTTCATCATTTATTCTAGGTCCCAAACACACTGCTGCAGTTGCACCATATGGCCGCAGAGGTTGGAAAAACCTGGCCATCAAACCCGAAAACAAATGATACGCAGCTCATGTGAGCTGATTTTTTGTCATATCACTTTGCGTCACTGGTGGATGGAGCAGCTAATCTCTTTCCTTCAGCTGGGGACAGACATTGAAATGAAACTCAGACTCCGATCTCTGGAATGATTAATTTAAGGGTTAACCTGAGAGCCATGGCTTTAGGAAACGCAGCTTTTTTTCCACTGATTCTTTGTTTTCAAGCTTGATGGTTGAAATTTCGTGAAAGTGCTCCTCTAATTGCAGTTTCTGGGATTTTAAAGGTAAAATTCGGAACTCGCACAAATTCGTTTTGTGATGTGAAATTTACCCCAAACAGGTTCAAATTTTCGTCAGATGTGAGTCAGGTTTTTCAGTTTTTTGCCTCGGTATTCTTTACCAGCTTTCAGAGTTGGATGGAATGGTTTGGTGCATAACATCCGAGTCCCAAATAGGTAGAGAAGGAGTCATCATATCTGTTACCCTTGCCGATTTCTGCCCATTCTGGAATTTCTGCCTGTCCTTGTAATCGAACCAACTCTCCAGTCAGGGTAGAATTTCACGGACTCTGATCTGGTATAACCCGGGAGAAAGAAATTTCCAGGTTTGAAAAACATGCTATCATGACCGGTTGACCACTGGCGACAATGTGAATTCTACTCAAGCGGTTAATCCTTAAATCACGATTAAATGGCCGATGTCTAACCAGCTATTTTGACAACAGAGTTGTTGTTGAATTTCAGAGGTTTGAAGATGTAGAGATCTTGATCTAAATCCGAGTCAACTATGGTTGCTGTTTTGAAGATGGCCTGGTCGATACCCTCGATCAAAACCCAATTCCCAGCCGGCACCCTGTTCAACTCAATCTTGTATCTGAAAAAAGAAGACAGAAAGATTGATTCTAGGCTTCTTTAGGATTCCTCCACAACGCTTGTCGAAGCCTCTGTACAGTCGGGAATTCTTTCTTCTTGCATTACGCGGGGGGTGGGTGCATTTTTCTGAGTGGACACCTTTACTTGCGAGTGGAAAATGGGTTCTTCCTGTGTCATACTGGAAATATTGTACCTCCACAAGTGTTCATTGGTTTCATCACCTTTCTTTTGCAATTGAATGGAACAGCCTGGTAACCTATACGTTTATCACAAAAATATCTGCCAGACATCCATCACCCTAAAAATCCGTTTTAGTTACGCTTAAGTGTGCCCCCCCCAATGGATTCGGGCATTGGGCTCGGCACAGCATTGCATCCTCCACTATCAGACTGATAGCATTTCATCCTCTCCTCTAGCAGCAGACAGATGTAAATTTTGCCCAGTCATCCTCCACTTCGTAGTGGAATGATTGCATTTCATCATCTCCACAAGCAGACAGATGGCATTTCATTTCATCCTTTCCACTTGCAGACAGATTTTGCATTTCAACCTTTCCACAATCTGACAGTATTTCATCTTCCACCAGTGGAGTGATGGCATTTCATCACCTCCACTGGTGGAGGTGATGAAATTATAGCATTAGCAGATAGGATTTCACCCTCTCCACTAGCAGATAGTTAGCATTTCATCATCCAGTAGCGGACAGATGGCATTTTCACCCGCTTCAATGGCGAATTATGGTATTTCAGGGAGATAAATTACTTAAAATCACCTACCAGATGCAAAATAGAAAAACAAAAGAACCAGAATGAATCAAAAAAGTGCAAAGCTATGACAGACAAAAAACTGAAAACACAAACATCAAAACCTGAAAAGTTCCATAATCAAGCCTGGTTGTGAATTCCATGAAAGCATGCACCGTGGCACAATACACACTGTTGTAGAATTAGGTTGTGGTAAAATCTTCATGAATTTCATCAGAAAATCCGACAGAATGGAAAGGGCAAAGGCCCTAAAAGAGGTCAAAAAGCAAGGAAATCAAGTGGGCACATCACATGCAAACAGCAGACCTTGCTTCTGAAATCCAAAGCCGTCCGATTGACATGATTCGGGAGTCCTCCTCATCTATCAAAGTGTAGCTTTCACCAAGGATCCGTACGTCCTGGCCGGCATGTAGGGTGCCGCTCATCACCCTTGCAAAGACGTGGAATGACGTACAGTCGTCTGATGGATACAATTTACTGCTGTGGACCATGAGCGGACCCTGTGAAGAACGCGAAAAAATGATATCGTGATTCCTGAACAAGGTTGGCTACTGCGTATTGTCAAAATTAACTTCGGTTTGAAATGCATATTTCGTCTTGAAATTTTTTACAATAATCTGATGCTGGATTCTGATGTATGGAATGGGCTTAAATGCAATTTTTCTTTTTCAACATGATTTCTTTACAGAGGGATTATTTGTTCTTTTTGTGGCCAATCCAGTCCAAAAGATTGCGGACTCGTCTTGCCACCACCAACAGGCTTCCTCACACATAGTAACTGATGAAGTGCGAGGGGGACACACAGAAACAAAGCTTAATTTCTGGAGAATTTAACCATCTACGAGTATAGCACTTACTTTTGTCACATACCATATTTCCCAGGCAATCAGGCCAGATGTGGAAGACCCAGGCTTATTTTCTAAAATCCTGGTTTTCATAATTAATTTCATTTCTATAGTCACCATATTGAAGAACTGGCTGAATACAGATTCCCTGATTCCAACTAGCCCCGCGGCCACACAATGTAAAAGCCATCCCACCAGGAAGTTACGTGCAGAGACGGAAAATACCATGACATGACTTTTTGTGCTCTTGTTCTGTTGGTATATCACCATCGATGTTTTGTGTTGACTTGCGCCTGGACTCTCGTCCTTGCTGATTTAGTTATTTGATTTGAGAATTCCTTCGAAAGAGACGGACAGTTTCCTGTCTCCCCCATGTATTTTTGTGTGATACCGTGGAGAGCTGCCATCTCTCGGGGAACTTCAGTACCTCTGGTAATTGAAACTGAAAAATTCATGCACCCGGTGGGATTCGAACCCACGACCACTCTCTGCCTTCGGATCACAAGTCTCGTGCTCTCCCAACTGAGCAACTGTGGCAACTTGAAAATCGCTGTCAAAAATCTCCGTCTCATTCTTCCCTTTGGTGAGCTTCAACCTGGCTATCCTGCCATCTCTCGGAGTTTCTAGTAGTTCGAATGAGACTGGAATCGATGTGGTCGGGGAAAAGCGAAACTGTTTCATCTCTTTAGTATTAAAAGTCTCTGGTTATGTGCCCATTTTTTGGCAAACATGGGAGACAAGTGGATTGAAAATGTTACTTTTGTTAAAAAGGAATAAAAAAAATTAGGTAACAGTTCGGAATACCTGCCGACATTGAACTGAACGAGTTATCACCATTGCTCTCTGATATACTTAAGCTAACTAAACCTAACCTAACCTGACCCAACCGAACCTATCCCAACATCGTCCTCATCTTCCTATCCCATTTTGGCTACTTGAGCATGTGTGAAAACTTGTCCAGTTCAGCATTTTTCAGATGTCGGCAGGTATTCCGAACTGCATCCAAAAATTACACAGAAAATATCTGTACATTGGAATTTTCAATAATTCAAGCAAGAACAAAAACAACGTATTGGCCAGACCGACCTCCCCACCTCGCAAAGGAAAAAGCATCATCTCGAAAAGGCCCTTGCATTTCCCACAAAACACATTTAACCTTCGACCACATGCTTCCTTTACCTGTCCCTAAGCCACCACCCGCAGGGAGCGGCAGATACCCAATGATGGAAGGAAGCATCCCTTGATCCCCTCCCTGTGACCCTTCTCCTCTCGGTCCTACCCTTGCTCTCCATCTCTGATTTGGAGGCTGCTCATCATCGGCTGTTCGTACGGTGAAGTGGTGTTGGGGGATTTCAAATTTCTACTGACGTTTTGCATGGCAGCCTTGATGTTCGCAGCTGGCAGGTGTTGTAAGGCTGGACCACTTGCTTTACGCCATCATTTTGTGAATGAACTCTGATGCTTCTTCACAGGGTAAAATCAGCTTTTCGCACCCCATGCCCAGCAGTTAAACTGTAAATCCAGGACTAGGAGGCACTTGCTAAAATCTAATTTTTGTGAAGACGTCAAATTTGAATATTTGGGCGCCCAACTTCCTTCTCTAGGGGTGAGTTGCCCCCGTGCTCTCCCTACAATTTAAGCACTGCCCATGGCCGTGTCGCTAGTGTACCATCTCCATTGTCCCCCATCACACTGCCCCGAATTCCATCCGATGCATCTCAACCTCTCTCCATTCCCCCTTCCTTCCAACACTTACCAAAAAGCCGGACAACCTTCTCGCATGTCAGGAAAGGCATGCCCAAAACAGCAAGACACAATGCTGATCATCAAAACTCACGTCAGGGTCGCACACATCCATTGCCTTCACCAATTCCGAATCGGATGGCCCGGTGTAGATCGTCCGTACCTTCCTCTTCGCATTTGCAGAAGGACTCGGAATATGCTTTACGCACATATCGACAAAGCCTGAAAGTGCACGACAAAACGATATTCGATAACTTTAAAAGCTTTCGCAGGAGAAATTTGCAGCAAATCTGAAGGTAACAAATCAGTTTTTAGTTTTGGCTTTGAGACGGCATGAGGATCAATTCGTGCCATACCTACACTTCTGTTACAGTGAACAAATCCTAATGGTCTATCCAATGATAAATTTGGATATCTAGATACTTCAGATCCCAATTGAAGGGAACCCGCAACCAAACAACTTTTTTGATACGAGTCCATATCACTTTTGCAAAACCGAATGGGAGGTTTGTAGTCTCGAAAATGTAGGTGGTCCAGCAGACCCTTCCTTGGGCAAAATAACAATTTGCCCATGTTGAATTTCAATGTTTAAAGTTCAAGTTCCACAAGCTGGCAAAGCAAAGCTGACTTTGAAGAGGAAGTGAAACCAAATCAGGGAGCCTTCAGAGCTGGCTGTCAATACTGCAATAGCACAAGATAACATGTCAACATTATCAAATCTTACATGCGGATGCGTGAACGTCGTGCATTTTTCCACGTCTTGTCGGCATCCGGTGGGAAACATTTAACAAATTGCTGCCACACCATGAACAGGTAAACAGGTAAGCTAGAAGGCCAAAAATTTAAATGCACACTTCTGTGATGCCACCTAACACTTATCGAATCAAAGAATATAAACTTAATCGGTTGAGAAATTCGGATTTTTAATTTTATGGCCCCACGTTACGCTTCCCGATGTGGCCTTTTGCAAATCTATCAAGGCATTTTCATAACATTTCACAGTATCAAAGAAGCGTGTTTTGCCTACCGTTGAAGTCCTTGACAAATCGACTGCAGATCAGTCTCAGCAAAGGTCTGATGTTCTGTTTGGATTCCTCCTTAGTCAGGTGAATCCCCAATTCGGTGGTTAAGTCATTCAGGTTGGTGTCAACATCACCGACCACCTGCAAAAAGAATAAGGTGCGGAAAACTCATTTAGGTCCATCACGAAAGCCACTAAAACAAGTTCAAAGACATGTGTCCGGCGAAGACATTTTGGTTGAAATTGAATTTTTATGGGTCCCAGGGAATTTTGAAACTATTTTTCGGGTTTTTTCCAGGATTTCCCAAGGTTTCTCAAGGCTTTCTTTAGTGGCAGAAATCGGCATCCATGACGACAGGCCACAAAATGGGGACTGAGATTGCACTACCAGCAGTGTTCGATGGACAGAGCTTCTGGTGGGAAGAAGGTTTGGGGAGGGCATTCCTCAAAGGTCACAGCTATTCAACATTCAACAAAAACAGGTTCACAGATGCTGGCGGATGACAATTTTCAAGGTTTTTGGCAAAAAAAAACGTCAATTGAAAAAGGTTGCATTCAAGCACCATTCCATGGGAAACCAGCACGAAGACGATTCAACATTCAGGGAGATTTCTGAAAATTTGATCAACCATAACCTTTCTTTTTGTCATCATTTGCGTGAGCCACCCTTCTGGCTTTTTGCAAAGGGACAGCTTTGTCAGAGATCAAGGTGTTTGGTCCTGGCATGGCTTGAACCCTCAGTTGGAATGTTGAATAGTTTTCGGTGCTCGTTTCCCATGGATTGGTGCTTAAATGCGACTGTTTTCATTTATGATTTCCATACAGAGGGATTTTCTGTTAAAATGTGGTTGATCCGGTCCCAGAAATTGCGGGTTCGTCTTGCCACCACCATTGGGCTCCCTCTCATGTGGCAACTGATGAAGTGTGAGGGGGACAGACAGAAACGAAGTTGCGATTTCTGGAAATTTGATCAACCATGCCCTTTCTTTTTGTTAAAAAATGTCAAATTCAAGATTTCAAGGTTCACCTGGGAACACTGTTTTTTTTTTTTTTTTTGAATTATTTTTGCCACACGTATCACCTGGTACAACAGTGCAAGAGTAATGCTCGTTTTCACACCCCATGGAAATGATGGAAGTCCGCAAGCACCTTCTAAAATGTTCAGAGAGAACGAAAGTGTCAGTCTGAAGTTCAGGTGCCCTGTAAAAATTGAAAAAAGCGGCATACGTCATTTTTCCTTTTCAATAACAAGTGGAGTCATACTTCCCAAATAACCCATCAGCTATCTCCATCCCCTCAAGCTATATCCATAGCAAACAGGCAGTGTTACGGACATATTCCAATTCAATAGCATGTGATCCAGTGTGACCATTGGGGAGGAATTTGGGGCAATGCATCAGCTGCTGAAGGAGATGCACCCAAATGGGGAGATTTTTCCTGACACTCATGAACGGGATTTTAATCTCAGGGCCCACCGGGATTGAAAAGTTGTGGGAGCAAAGTTGATAATTCTGTATTCGTGCTCCTTTAATCGGATATGAGTGCAGTGAC
>JASGXE010009357.1:0-28453 GCA_030068105.1 Sinentomon sp. SZTP_YWyxl
AGGACGGATAACGGTGTTTCTTTTTACGTGCCGCTCTGCAAACAAGCATCCTTTTTAATTCTTTCTTTCCCAGGACAATTAGGGACTGGAATAGTCTTTCTCCCATCTCCCCATTTGTGGCTAGCACCGCAGCCCGCCTGGGCGTCGCACCACGTCTTCCTTAACCATCGTTCTTGTTGTTTTCATGTTTCCACATTGCTGATTGTTTCGTTGTTTATTCCATGTTGCTGATTTCTTTTATCTCCTCTTGACTCTTTGACTCAGAACTCTGTTCGTCGACCTGCCACCATCAACATTTTGTGGCAGTTTTTTGAATAATAATAATAAACAGATAATAATGGTATTTTATGCTTACTTTCGTCACCAGTTTTCTGTTGAGTAGTCTGCTGTGCATTCCCAGAGTTGCCGATACTAGCAGAAGTCGCAACAGCTGAAGGAAAAACATGAAGGAAATAAAACTTTATACTGGTGAAAAAACAGTTGTTGGATAATCTGTCTTGTCAACCCGTACCATAAAAGATCTTTCATTACGGATAAAAAACTAACGGGGTCTAATAGGTACCTATTTCCCATCTTCACTCATACACCCAACTTCAACTGTCAATTCCGTAAACTTGTCAATTCCGTAAACTTGTCAATTCAGTGGAGAGATGTCTTCAGAAAATTTAATTTCTGCGCTTTTTACTCCAAAGCATATTTGTATCAGCTGCTTTTAAAAATTATTGTTCGAAGGGGTACTGTTCCGCAATTTGCTGCGTATGCAACGTATTACCTGTTTGAAAACTTCACCGCGCACAAAGCTTTAGTCCACCTTAGGTTTTTAACCTGCTCTCCCGCTAAAGCCATCCACATACGATACGGTATCACTGTCTGCGAATCACAGCAGAACTGGGCGGAATTCGCAATTGAAGTCGGATCGGAATCGGGTCGGAACTTCGTGGGGTCGTAACGGTATGGGAACTTTTCGGAATCGAAACTTTTACGGAATCGGAACATAGTTCGCACTGCAAATTTCCAAGTGTGCCTCGGCACAACTGAAACGCTCATTGTAAAACGCAACAGTTTTGACTCACTTCATGTGCGTTTTGGCACACTTTCCAAAACGCGCTAGAAAATCATGATGTGCGCTAAGGTGCATCTCAAGCGTGTCGCGGCACACATTTTCACGTGTGCTGTTTTTCGATGCTGTGAAGTGTGCTTGGGGTTCTTCAGATGCATACAGGCGGGGTTCATTGATGCGTGCTCAGTAGCATTTTAAGTGATCGAGGGCTCGCATGGGGCAAGTGCCATGTGTGCCCGCGAGCATGTCATGTGAGATGGAATTTCGTGTCGATGGAATTCCCTGCGATGGAATTGCGTGAGATGGAATGGAAGTTTTTTGCCTTGCAAATTTGAAATATTTTGCTGTTACAAGTTGCGGTCATAAGCTAAAATGTTCCTGAAAGTCAAGACGGCCATGGCCCTTAATGGTGATCAATCCAGTGCGAAAGAATGGCATCCAATGTTTTATATCGGACGAAAAGCGTAGATTTAAACCGTTTGAGCAAACATAAGCACTTTGCTCTGATTGCTCTGCCGAAGGATCCACACTTTCGCAATGGATTTAATCAAAACAAAAAGCGTAATTTTGCACAAAATAAAAACAACACTCGCATCTGCAAAGAAAACCAAAACCAAGACCTATCTCCCAAAATAAATTTGAACGGATAAACAAATATGTAATTGCCGTCAAAGATATCTACGCCTCTCTATACAGCTAAAGTTACCACTCCATAAGTTGGACCTTTCATTTCGCAAGCAAGAAATCTGAATTCATGCAATTCCATCGTCACAAACATTTCGAACCATCCGGCATCTCCTGCAGACAACCCGCGAACACCGCAACCAAAATGAACAGCAAGTGACCTAGGCGACTCTGCCATTCCGAGGAAATCAATCTCAATTCAGAGAAAGGAATCTCATTTGTTGAGAACCGGTCCACAATGCAGTGAAAAGAGTGCAGCCGGCCAACCAACCTGACCCTTCCTCGTTCCGCTCGTAAAGCGGCACCTGCGGCCTGAGTTGATCACAAAAAACCTCTTTTTCGCAGCTGGTGTTGGCCGTGTCCAAAATGTGGATGAGGGTGGGAAAGTGTTTGATCACTGGTTGGGGCTTTTGCCTCGTCTGCCTGTTGCTGCATACAGAGTCCATCTGCTTTGCTGTTTGAGATGTGCCGGCCATGTTATGCAGCATACTTGATGTGGGCGGAGGCATGGTTAACGTCAGTTTCCCATCTGTGCCAACGAAATCGATACGTGCTTCGACTCACATCACAAGTTGGCACGCAAATACCGCGCACTTGATGTGCGAAACCGCACACATGACGTGAGCTTGGGAATTTGCAGTGCGGAATCGGAAGTTTTACGGAATCGGAACTTTTTACGGAATCGGAACTTTTACGGAATCGGCACATCAAAGAAATCGGTGGATTGGAATTCAAGCTGGAATCGGAATTACGATGAGCCGTTATACATATGTGTTTGCGTTGGATGGTGACAAAAACCCTTTTCCTATGTTGCAGAAAATTCATTTGTTCGAAAAATCCGGTAATTGGACCAACTACACCCTTTTTTCCATATCCTCACCATCTCGAACAATTCCAAAGTTCATAAATTCCGAATGTCTACTCTAGGCATAACTCCGATTTTTTGGAATTCCGAAACATCCAGAAAAAAGTTCTACTTGTTCTGATTCCGAATTTTCGGAATTCAATTTTGCGCGCATTTCGACAGCCGAAATTATAGCTCATGTAACATCAAGTGGCTCTTCAGTTACGGTCCCAATGTATCTGAATAGTTCTAAAAATGAACAACACTTACTCTCGTAGCTATTCCAGTAACTCAAACCTTGGCCATTGGAACTGCTGGTGTATGGCAAACCTGTGTATTTTTTTAGAATTTTAGTTCAACAAACAATTTTGGGCGTTGTATACGAGCCAGCAGGTTTTCTGGGAGTATAGATCGGATGCTTCCAAATACACATATTAGTTCATTCTCATTACAATTCGCCCTTTTCCCGAGAACGCTTAGGGAGTGGAATTCCCTCCCTATATAAGGATTCACATTTAGCCTACTTGCAAACCTACTTTAGAGGGTTTTCCATCCTATCCAATTATTCTTGAATTGAACTTTTGTTTCACGATCACAGTCATGCAGGAATTCCTTACATTTTTCATTAGATATCCTTTTTCATTTCAGTCATCAATCCCTCACACAACTCTATTTCCACGTTATTTTCAAAACATTTGCCATGAAGATCTGTTTTTATTGTTCATGTCTCACCTTCTCTCGTCGAAATTGGTTATTTGTACTTAAATCGGAAATCTCTGAATACAACTTACTACGGCCGCGTGCACGGTCGCGGTCAAGTTGAGCGAAAGGTGCATTTGCTAAGAAGTAGACTATTCAAATTCATTACCATTGGTTGGCATTGGTAATAGCGGCCCAGATTATCCACTGGTTTATACCCAGGTCGTTTTCCTCTTTTACATTGCTGGCAAAATAGGGTTTGTTCCCTCCCATTGTTGTCTTTCTGCCATAAGAACCGTGTTTTCAAAATATCGAAAATGGAAACACCAACGGAATGTCCATTGTCAAAGAAAAAGACGGACTCTGATGTGCATAAGCCTCACCTGCAGTGGATGATTGCCGACGATCATTTGAGCTTAATGTCTGTGGATTTTGAAGACATGGTTCACTCCCTGATGTAACTGTAAAATAATGAAAAAAGTTTGGCGTCATTAACATTGTTCACTGCAGAAATGGAAAAATGAAGGCGAAAACTGCAATAGTCTCGTGACTGACGTGGATTTTCAGCGGCGTCACTTGTTTACAATAACAAAATCACATACACTCGCTGTCTCTCTGAACCACCCTGCAAGAGTGATTTTATTGATGTACAATTTCTAGACGAGTGGCAAAATTTTCAAAAAAAAAAACAAAACATTTGTCAAATAATGAATGCCTGGTCGAAGTAGAAAAAAACGGGCGATGGTGTGCATATGTCTTACCTGTTGTAGATGACTGGCCGAGATTATTTGAGCCTGATGTCCATGGAGTCTGAATAAGTGGTCGTGCGTTCAATGATGTCACTATAAAATAATGACAAAAAATAGGCCTCTTGATGCTCCTCACTGCAGGAAGTCGGCAATAAAAAGAAAAGATGTTCTTTTGCACCGGAGAGACAGATGTTACACCAGGGCCGGCGGAGAAGAAATACGAGTAACGTAATGCCAAAGCTCCGGTTTGACTTCGAAATGCTCGCTCAACGCATAGTCTCCAAATTGCAATTGCGCCCTTGATACGTGTAAAGCCTTTGACGAACCCAAGGCTTCAAGCTTCAAGAGCAGAAACAGGCCTCAAGAAAAATCCGCAGTGAACAAGTGAGCAATTTGACGGCATTCATTATAAAGAAGTACGGGGTAAAGTTATTCTGCTTTTTCTTCCAAAGGCACTGGATTGTTTCAAGTTATCTGGCGGCACACTGGAACGTCTCGTCTGAACGCCTAATGCAACTATACCTATAAGCGAGAGCAAAATTTGAGTTGCCATACAACTAAGGACCATAAGGAACTGGAACTCTTTGCCGGGACACTTCTTCGATGACTGCCGCAATCCACGTGTGTTTAAAAAACGTGTAATGGCTCATTTTTCCACAGCACCCCCTCTGTTTCTTAAAAGAATGACACCTATACTTCCAAGGTCATAGCTTGCCTACATTGTCCACACTGTTCTGGTATGTGACTAGCATAGATTTTTGTTTTGTTTTTTTCTTTCTTAAAATTTTGCATCACAAATTATTATTTATTATTATTATTATTCCGTGCAAACAGCAATTGCCTGTGGCACGTGAGTAGCGAAAGCAATCACTGGGATCGTTCAATATTCTCTCGAATGTAGTCCAGCGCTCGCAGTCGAAATGAGTCGGTGTTTTCGACTTCGGCAATGTGCTTGGGAAGAGCATTCCAATGCCGTATTGTGTCCGGAAAAAACGACCCTGAATATGCCTGCGAATGCACAAGGATATGTCTAAAGGAGTGGTCGTTGGAGTGCCTGTTGGAAGTCGCATGGGTTCTTTCTACTTCGGCAGGAAGGCCGATACAGACCTTTCTTAATAAAATTTTCTGGAACATCGCCAAACGGGCCGCTTTTCTTCTACTGGCCAATTGCGGCAACTGAAGCTGGTTGAGCATTTCAGTGACGCTGGATGTCCTATTGTAATCAGAGCAGATAAACCTGGCGGCAATTCTTTGCACTCGTTCCAATTCGCCTGTATGATTTGCATGTATTGGGTCCCATACAGTCCCCGCGTACTCCAACGACGGACGCACCAACACCTTGTACGCCATTAGCTTCACATCCTGAGGGCATTTTGCAAGATTTCTCTTTATAAATCCCACGAGGGATAGGCCTTTATTTGCAATATTGTGAACATGCTTGGACCAACTCAGGTCGCCACTGAGTGTGACACCAAGATATTTGCAGTCATGATTGTCGCTAAGTATGTGGTTATCCAGCGTGTAGGCATGATGGAATGTGCTCATGTTTCGGCAAAAGGTCAGCCTCACACACTTCTCGAGATTGAATTCCATCTGCCACTTGGTAGCCCAAGTAGATGCGGCGTCAAGATCAACCTGAAGGAGGTGACAGTCCCCGTCTCCATTTATTGTTCGATAAATGACGCAATCGTCTGCAAACAGTCTTACGTCCGACTTAAGCCGGGAAGGAAGACGTTTATATAAAGCAGAAAAAGCAGAGGACCCAGTACTGGGCTACCTACCAGACTACCCAAATGGCTTGCACCTATTAATTGTTAATTTGTGCCCTGTACATTCTGCGTTTTCTATGTATCTGCCTCTTTTACCTCCATCACGTGGCATTGTATTGCTCATCATGGTTGTAATAATAATAATAATGCACTCGTACATAGTGATCAAATTGTGAGTCGCATCGTGGTTTTTCAATCTATCCTTACAATGGGAACTTGCTTTTCAGCTCTGGCCCATAGTGATCAACTGTCGCCACAGTGAGACCAGATCCTCCAAAGTAGACGATAATTTCTGTCTCTCAGCAACAAAAGTTGTCATGAAAGGGAGTCACATTATTTGGTCTTGCTCTCGTCCTTGTAATTCGTCTGCCCCATGTCTCGTGATGTTTTTCCCGATTATTGACATTTCTTATTGTTTTGATTTTGTGCAAAAGTGTTATTGATGTGTATAGTGGGGAAACCCCCACAAAATACAGTCATTCAATCAATCAATCTAAATACTGACGACAGCTAGTTTGACTTGTTTCATGTCCAGGGTGTCAAGTACAGGAGGGGCATATTTGATAGGGAGTATTCCCGGTTGTCATGTCATGCTGCCGAAATTAATCGGTGAAGAAAAGGGGTAACAATCTGGGGTAATCTTCAACTACCCCAGATTGTTTAATAAGTAACCCTTTTTGACAGTATAACTTGGTTCGATAGTGTTTAGAATGATGACACTGAAAGGAACATACCATCTAAAAATTAAAAAAAAACTGATTTCAGAATATGGGGAATCCAGGCGGCAGGATAAACTGCTTAGCACCAAAGATCTCTGCTTAGCACCAAAATACCGGGGGTTTGGTTGGCCTTCCAATACAGACCACATTGATGTCGTCGAGACATTAATGTCGTCTGTTTAGAAACACAGCATTTTGACCTTTGAACAACAACGCAGACGTTTAGAAAAACGGCATTTTGACATTTGAACAACAACAGACGTTTAGAAACAGGGTATTTTGAGTTTTGAAAAACAACAGACGTTTAGCAACACGGCATTTTGACGTTTGAACAACAACAGACGCTTATAGAAACACGGCATTTTGACTTTTGAAAACAACAGACGTTTAGAAACACGGCATTTTGACTTTTGAACAACAACAGACGTTTAGAAACACGACTAACTTTCAAGTTAGACGGCATTAATGTCGTCTATAACTGCTGGTAAGCAAAACGAAAGCAAAACCCTAGCAGCAAATTTCCTAAAAATAAACCATTGTCGATACACTGTTGCAAGACTTTGCACGACAGCCGTTAAAAATATGATCCCCTCGGTGTATCGCAAAGATAGCTTTCAAAACTTCTGAGAATGCGGTCCTTTTTTCACTCACCAGGATTGGCCGTTGAGCCAGAATTGCTCGCGACAAAAGTTGGACGGTAGTACTGACCATTCATTAAAATATATTCTTGACCATTGATATTAACAAGTGTACCTGCAATGAATAAATTATTGTTGTATTTCGGGGGGTTTCCCGAAGCATACGTTACACTACATCGAGTTGCAAAGAAGGGCATAACTTAAATCTACCAAAAAACACTCTCACCAATAAGACAGTTCGTAGAGAGACGTTTAAGATGGGGGCACAAAATGCCCCTAAAAAGATTTAAATTGTGACTGCCCGTCCCACTTACGCCGCTGGACGATTGCAGGCTGAGGCCTGCCCTTGGCGTGGTTAACAGCACGTATATTATTTATATACCACTACTTCCAGCTAGCCTTCCCTGGGCGCTGAATCACAGAGCATTGGGTTTAAAAAAGAAGGGGCTCCGCTTCGGCAAATATCCCGCGTTCAGGTATCGGTTTTACACCCAAGTTTTGCTTGTTTTTTTTTCACGGCTGCGCCAATTTTAAACCACGCCAATATGGCAGTGTTAACCTGTCCCCTTTGGGACAGTTTTATTCCCGGTCCCGCAAAGGCTTTACTCGAGCATCGACGGCCACCATATACCATATATCCCGGCCTTCACGGAAACCTCTTCTATGCTCGGCTGCCTTGAATGGCATGCAACGAGCGTATCTTTACGACCTTTTTTGATGCGGGGGACTCTGCCTTGACCGCTCTGGGCCAAGCACAGGAGCATGAGTTTGTTCCCCCTATAGCACAGATGTAGACTATACGAAAAATAAGGAAAATGTGAGATGCAAATCGCAAAAAACAAAGCAATTTTATATGCCGCCGCCAAAGTGTCGGGGGACAGCGCGGTATTGCCTGCTATTTCACACCGTATCCCTAATTTTTATTTAATAAAAAACAGAACAGGATGTCAGCAAAGAGCAGTATGCTCTTGCATAACGGGACAAAAAGGACAGTGAGCGATTCTGGTCATGAAATTGGAGATGCCTCCGCAGGTGCAGCAAAGAAAAGGAAGTGTCCCAATGACAGTTTTGAACTTTGTGCGCTATAGCAGAATCCAGTGGGGCCTATACCAAGCACAAATCACACACATGAAACAAAAGTTTTAGAGTTTTAGGTCAATAATTGCGTTTGTCAACAATAGTTTACTGAACTGATATATGCCTCACGGTTCTCATAACGTATACGAAAGTATAGTAGCCACAGAAATTGGAAGAATTAAGTTAAAATATTGTAAGACCAAAATATCGTAATACTGGCTGTGTCTAAAATTTAATCCTCCCGACGCATTAAAGGCCTATTTATTGAATTAACTATTCAATAAAATAGAATTCGGATAATTCGGGAAATCTCTGCGAAATGAAGAGAGATCGATATGAAATTCTCCATTTCTGAAGAGTGTTCAAAAGAACTTACGTTCGACTGACGCCGGTATGTCCTTTAGCTTAATAGGTGTGCCATCCTTGTCCAGGACCGGAACTGACTTTGGCGTACCTTAGTAAGGAGTAAAATCGAACCTTTCCACCATCAGATATCACAACAAAAAAATGCACAAAACAATATCCTCATTAATGTTACACCTCTTGACAAATTTACATTATTTCAGAGTTTACGATGTCATTAAAGAGTTAATGTCTGCGTCTTAGTTGACAATCAAAATATTTATTGCAAATAAAAATACACGCATATTTCTTGGAACGGCTGCAGTACTCCTCATTCCACTTGAAGATATGAGCTAAGAATGCTGCCAAGTGTGCTCAGAGTGAATTTAGAATTCTTCAACAATGAAAACTCGGTCGAACACTTCATTCTCGGAATAGAAATTAAAGTTTTTCTGTGTAGTTAAATGGAAGAGTGTGAAGCATTCTCAGCTCATATCCTCAAGTGGAATGAGCAGTACAACAAAAGATTTCCTGTGCCTTGATGTGAAGTGAGCCACAAGCCAGGCAGCAAGAGGAGATAGAAAACTAGGTAAGACCCGCATCCACATTTGGTACATATCCCTATTTTTCGCTTAAACAAAAAAGCAAACTAAAGCTGACTTAACTGATCCTAACCTGCCTAACCTATCCTAACCTGCCCACCTAACCTATTTTCTCCCAACCTAACCTATTTTCTTTATTCCAAGCCTTTTTCTCTCTTTGGGTCGGAAGTTTAACATGGGGTTAGATGGAAAAGTGCCCGATTCATATAGATTAATCAATAAATCAATAAATCAATTAATCAATAAATCAACAAATCAATAAATCAATAAATCGATAAATCGATAGATCGATAGATCGATAGATCGATAGATCGATAGATCGATAGATCGATAGATCGATAGATCGATAGATGGATGTCAAACCGACTTTATTGTGGATTTTCGCGACTTTATTGTGGACTGCGGCGACTTTGTTGTGGACCGGGGTCCACAATAAAGTCGGAACTTTATTGTGGACCCCGCGACTTTGCTGTGGACAGGGGAACCATGCACCAACGGGCACCCTTCGGTGTTCATGCGCCTACGCGTCAATGTTCCACGCCGAGGGTGTTCGACGATGTGCTGGCGTTTGAGGAATGTTACTTTCACTGTTGTTGGCACAGCAAATTGCATTGTCACGCTCATCAGACATGCCTTGGGGGTTCGGTAATTGATGTACAGCAGCGAGAGAATTATTGGACACACATGGTGACGTTTCTTCGGGATTTTGGGGAAATCTTGAACCTGCCGAAATTGGCCTGATTTGATGCATATTTCTGTGCAACAGAATCCGATTTCTTGAACCTGATATCACCACGAATCTCCCAGTTTTCTCTGAAAGTTCGGAAAACCAGCAGTAATGATGGCACGAGTAATTTCCTCGCCACTGTACACTCAGTCCTCCTTCGACGTTCGTGTACAGTGGCGTCGGGTTTACGTTACCCCAGCTTTAAAGCAACATATGATTATGAGGATTACACCAAGACTTCAGTCTATAGCACCCATAGTTCAGCATTCAGGCATATCCATGGAACTGCGTATATCTGATTTTTCATGAAGAGAACAATGGACGATCGTCTGAGACCACTGGAAAATGATTCAAGACGGCAACATACTTTGCACTTGAAGCATGTGATTGCATTGGGGTTGGCACAGGAAATTGATCTGTCATGCTACTCAGTCACGCCATTGTGGTATTGCACACGCCCAATGTCTTTAATGTTTCTGATAGTGGCGTATTGATTCCCTTAACCACGCATAAAGAACAACTGTTGTGACCACTGACGTGTTGTCAAGATTTCGGGTCTATGGTGCCATTTCGGGTCCACATAAGGTGACACTTTGATTCAACGCTGTTTGCAAAAATGTTCAAAAAATTCGACAGTTGACACAACCCAATATGGGATAAACGCGTGTGGGTACAGTAATGCACTCTCCACTATACTTCAGTTAACGAAACTCGGAGGTCGCGTTCGTAGTCCGACTATTGATGTGACGTGTGCGGTAGCCCATTTATTTTTTATACCCAATTGCCGGCCCATTTTTATTCCGTGCCCGAGAAACTTCGGAATCCCACTTCCCTATAAGCGAATAGGACCTCCGGATTTTGAAGCTCGAAATTCTTGTTCTGGACCTCCAGCCTTTCGCATGTGCACAGGGTGCACGGAAAAGCGTTTATTTTATATTTGTTTTTTTTGTTCGATGTGATGAATTTATTTTTTTTTAATTTTTTTTGTTAAACAAGAGGAACCATACAGACGACAGGGTGTTTAACATAAAAAATAAAAATAAAAATAAAAATTAAAAAAACAAGAATTGTGTTGTTTGTCTGCTCATATCTCAAATGAGATGACACGTTATTTGCGAATAAAAAACTCTCAATAATTCGCCTACAACATCCGCTCATATACGTAATGGATACGTAAGGGGACGTCCACGATTACCCAACGACAGCTTTTGTTAATGGCATTGAACTGCATATGAATGCAACGAGGCGCGGCTATTTCCTAGAAACCATAACAACAGACGCAAACTCTGGATCTGCGAAACAAATGACAATATAGCCTGCTATATGTCCCGGGAATGTTTTTCAGCTATCTGTGTATTTGCTGTGTTTGCACGAGGCGCGTGTATGTCTGAGACATTGCTGTCATGTTGCATAAAAGCAAAGGAATGTCTGGTTCTGGGAAACAAATGACACAAAGCCTACTATGATGGCCCGGGAATATTTTAGATCCCTGTATGTTTGCTCACGCATGTCTGGATGCATGCATACTTCAGCAATGGAGCGAAACTCTTTCTGCACATTTCCATGCACTGGTATACTGTCTTCCTGACGCCAGTTTACAAGCCCTGCCGCGACTTTAGATGGCAGGCCGAGGCTCCAAGCGAACATTGTTTGTTTTGCGAGAGGGGACAGGGTTAGGTCAGGTTCAAATAGCTTTAGGTAAGAAAAGAAAAATATTTTTTCTTGCGAGTGAAGGGCTCCAATCGGGTATTCTTGCATAAAACGCTATCCGCCATCTAAAGTCGCGGCAGGGTATGGAAAGACGCCTCCCGGGCAGTAATCGTACTGTCCTGTTCAGCGAAATATGTGACGGAAAGTCCCATATGGCAGGAAAAGTTTGGGTTCCCCGATTGTTTCTGAGTGTTTTCTCTCAAACTCTCTGTGTCTCTCTCCCCAATCAAGTCGACTGCTGTTATGCTTGTAATGATCCATAAAGAACACGCAATTAGCATGGCTCCTTTGGATGCAAGGCAGCTCCGCGTTCGAATATATATTGTCGCCCAAGAATCAACTCCAGCCTTTCTAAAGTCGTTCTCTGTTTGTTACACCAGCAGGGTGATTCTCAAAAACCACTCTGAGCAAGCAAATGGCCCAATCTGAGTTCCTGTGTTTTGTTAGGATCATCCTGCATTACAGATTCTGACAAATGACACTGTCTACAAAGGTGAAATTGGCCCAAATAGCGCTAAAAACAACACATTAGATGGGTTCCATACGGAGTATTCTTATGGTCACCCCCACCCCGCCCACCCCCTCATGGTCTTTCGCGGAGTATTCTTATGGTCACCCCCACCCCGCCCACCCCCTCACGGTCTTTCACGGAGTATTATTATGGCATCCCCCACCCGCCCACCCCCTCATGGTCTTGGCGGAGTATTCTTATGCCCCTCACCCGCCCAACGTCTTGCGTGTCTTCGCGGAGTGTCAATCAAACGGGAGTTTCTTGCGCCTCCGAAGTACACACCGTCCCAAATTGTGTGGACCATTCGTGTGAACTATTATCTATTGGCCGCAGTGGAAACAGTGCAGGAAATATCAAACACACGCACGATGATGAGCGTGTGTTTGGGTAACCGGGGAGCGCGCTTGGCCGTCGGCCACCGCCCTTCAGCGCCAAAGCTGTGTGAAACAATGTGAGCTCTTGTCAATTGCGCAATGAACGCGAGTTTCGGCATTCAGGACAAGCCTACAGCCTGCGACAAAGGGTATAGCGCTTTGGCCGTACAGTGTGCTTCAAAAATTTTGCGTTTGGATTTCGAACAATATGTTTGTTCGTCACCTTTACATCTCGACTCATCGCCAAATGTAAAGGTGCAGCCCATTTCCACACCACGTATTGACGTAGGGCTGGTGGCGCTTTTTTTTATCGTGGTATCCCCAATAGGTATAATCCACGTCCCGACGTACAATAAAGCTTGTACGCCGGAAAAATATTTTGCGTTGTTCAGCATCTGCTCCCCTTGCAGCCCCGTCGTCTCCATGGTCTCGAGATCTTACCCTGGGGAAACTAAAACATATCGAGCTCTGCTCTCACTGCGAAATATTTCACATGGATGGCAATTAAAATTGATGGGTAAGACCAGCGACCTGAGGGCACAACGCTCGACGACTTGATTTTTTTTGTATTTTTATTTTTTTATTTTTTATTTGATTTTTATTTTTTTGCCCAAAAGGAAAAGAAAAAGAAAATGCCACAATTTTATCCACACTCCCCGACATCTACAAAAACTCACAAACTCAAAAACCACAACAATGAAACATGTTTGGAACGACGATCATTACAGTTCGAGCGTTGCTCTCCAGAGCAGGATCCCAGCATCAGTTGGATCTGAAGCTCTATACCATCGAAAAGACCAAAAGGTCTGTTCGCAACAGTCGAGACAATGCATTGCAACTCTCTGTGGGAGATATTCTAGGATAGCCGTGGATGCGAATAAAGAAAACGAAAGTTTCCAAGACCAGCCCGACCCACATCGGTACGAGTCCGGAATGCGTATCCGCATGTCCATCATTTTGTGGAATACAAATTCAAAATTCCAGCGATCAGAGATCGCTCTATGGTAATTGTTCGACGTGCACGCAGGTATAATGTGACCATGAATACACCCATAAGGTGCGGCGCAGTATGGCCACGGTTCATGGTCCACACTGTCCGAGCTCCACGGTCACCACTCCCCTATGTGAATACGCCAATTACGTGGCGCTCTGCACGTCACACATGACTGGGTTCTTCAGGGGAATTACTGCGTGCACGCTTTGAAGCGCAATTAAATTTCGCTTCATTTCAATTCATTTTAAGCCTTCAAGGCATATGACTCATTGGTCATCTCATGTATCCACATATATGCGGAATACGCCTCGGATACAATCAAATAAAAACATCCAACGGCTTGGGGAAATGGAGAAAGTTGCAAGCAAGTCTTTTACTCGCAAAGCATCTTTGAAATGAGCTCGGCATCGGCCGAGCAAGTTGCGAGTAGACTGTATGCGTTAAAAACACAATAGTGTTTTTCCAAGTTCATCTGATCAAAAAATATTCTCAAGATATCCTTCATGTACCCCCACTCGTTTATGAATACGAGCACTCTGCTCGCCGTTCCAAACGTGCGGTGCAACCCGCACTTGTAACTTTTCAGCTTGGCGCAAAATGTCATTACAGCGTGTGCCATGTTGTCAAAAGATTGCTTCTCTGCAATCAACAATTTGACATGGTCATCTATGTACTTCATGTATCTTCCAAGTACATTGACCATTTCGGACTCCAGAAAGAAAATCCCCTTGTCTGTGTAAAATCCATTCTTGCTCTCCCAAATGTACATCCCAGGTCCTCTCTCGTAATTAAATGAAAATTCAAAAACAAAGTCGCGGTGCCCATCGGTCTTTTCAACAGAACCTTCAAATTTCTCACCAATCAACTTTACTGCCTCTGGCAAAAATTCCCTGATCACTTTGTATCCCTCGTGATCCAAAATCAAAATCGATGTTTCCGCAAACTTGCGGTTGCATGTCTCGTAAGGGTCTTCATCACCCTGCTCTGCAACAAACATAATATGAGGCTGGAAGTCAAGTTCGGTCTTTGAACCGTTTTTGGCCGTGACTGCAACAGTCACTCCAGACCCCAAATCCCAAAACTTTCTCACAGGCAAGTTCCTGCGAAATGCCTTCCTCTTGGGTCCCACATTCCCCTCTTGCTTTCCACTCGTGCTTGGCTGTGGCTCGATAACCTTAATAATTTGTACCTCATCCGAGCTGTCGCTATCGGAATGTTCCCCAGCCACAATCCTCAACTTGGGTGTTGGAGCCATTCTCCCAAAATCAAACTTTAAATCAGGATGCTGAACAATGCAAAATATATTCCGTCAAATGGAAGCAAAAGCTTCAATAAACCTTTGCAAAGGTTTCTCTTGAAATGAGGCCGATTATTAAACGGCTCGAAGCAAATGCTTCACAAAAATCTCTTAACAAAAAACTAAAGAGGCCACCAAACTATTCTACACTGAATATCTGAACGAATCACTAATCACAAAATACGGAATCACTAATCGCAGACAGAGAGTGAGGAGCTCCACAAAACACGTCCGCACGGCACGAGAGCTGAATCACGACTGAGCAATTTTGCTCGCACACAGCGCCCACTTCACCTCGGTCTTACATTGAGCAAGAAAAGAGCCAAAGGAAACAAAAAATATGGGAGAATACAAATGTACAGGGCATTACAGAATATTTAACCGATATAAAAAATTATTGTTCCATAGATACAGATACTGAAAAACCAGAAAGCATCCAGTTGAGGAACTTTTGACACTTTGCCGCCGCGCAATCGATTTTCAAATGAGGAACTTCTGTATGTACAAAACAATTGCACGATGGAAAAGCAATGTCCTCTACTTTAGGACACCCAACCGATTCCAAATCGGTGACTATGACACCAGGCAACATGGCCGCTAAAAATTTACACTTTTCTGTGCCCTTGGCAAACACGACGGGCTTCTCGTTGGTCATTGCTAATGTAGCCTTGCGCAAAATGGCCGTCAAATTAAAATATGGAACATGGCCGTCGCGCCAGTCCATGCCGTGCTTGTGAGCACTTAACCACCTATTCTCCCCCTTGATGTTGCCAGGCAACTGCTTCCACGCGTAAGGAGCCTGAAAATGCCACGTCTGAAATTGGCGCGTAAATGGGTTGGCTACGGCCAACTCCTTGACCACCCACTCTCCGTTCCTGCCCTTCAAGCACTCCATGTCTACAACCACATACATGTTCAATCGGATCCTGTGCAGTCAAAATTCACCACAATCACACTTTGTGCTCGAACGCCACGCGCACTCTGAGAACGAGGAAACGAAGTAACTTCGAGAGAGATCCGTTCACGTCGGCAGCAGAACGAAGACTGGTCACCTGCGCGATGAGCAGCATTGACAAATTATCCCGCTCGAGCTCCGACCTCTGGAGCGAGATGATGAATTGTATTTACGCAGGTCTCCAAAGCGCGCCAAGATTCTGTACACCACAAGCCTGTCGTTTGCTCTGCGATCTCCCGAAAACGTATTAACAATATCCTCCATCGACTTGCCCCTACACCTCTCCGAAATATACCACATGGTGTAATGCCCACACACCTCGCTCTCCGTCGCCTGCAACTCCGTGTTGCTATACCCCCACTCTCCCTTCGAATTCTCAAGTACCCACGTTTGAAATTTGGGCTGATACGGCGCCATGCCATAACTATCAAAGTATTCTGCTCTTCCACTCTTGTCAACGTACAGGGCGACCCAATGTGTTCCAGGCAAATTTGACGGGTCCGTATTAACTACCATTCCTGCTGGCCTTTTCACTTTGCGTGGGAACTTGTCATACGCAAACACACCTAAAAACGATGACGCAACTTTGCAGTCGCTCATCATTGCACTATCTATCTGCGACGTATTCATGTTTACCAGTACACATAAATTTCCAAGAAAATTGACTGGAGCAGAATTCCTTCTAAATGTCTGAACCTAATTGCCGTAATCAACAATGACGTTCCTCTGTTTATCTATCTGCAAGATTGATTCAAATTCAGCGTAAACTATGCAATTTATAGATTCCTGCAATGCCTGTGCGAAATTAACTTCCACTCTCAAATTGCCTAACTTAACCACGTTCCAATGCGTGCCGGCACTAGACCCCAAATCCGGGGACAAATCAAATGCGTAGAGGCAGTACCCTTTCGCATACTCTGACCTATCTATATCGTTTCCTTCATCCTGGTAATGAGTGCCTGTTCCCGAAAACAAAGTGTGGTAACTCGCAACGTTCAAATTTTCCGAACTGTAAACCGGTTGCAACGGTTTGCTGGGAACTTGTTCGCCGTCCACATAAAGCGAAAAATAGCTCACATCAAAATGTTCAAAGTTAAAAGGATTGCATTTGATGTCACCATTGAAAGCCCTGTTTGACACAAACCCAACAACGAGACGTTTTGGTAACGGCCCCAAAAATATATTATCCAACGTCTTGCTTTGAATATTGGCAGGGATTGTCAATACTTTAGTTTCTACACGCGTCAAAGGATACTTTGCATTCCCTTTTTCCAATGCGCTCGCATGTCCCAACAAGATTCTCGGATTCAACCTGACTTTGCGAACTAAAAGTGTCGCATCCAACACTTTGATTTTGTATTGATCTTGCCCAGCAATTAAACAAAACGTATCCTTTGTTCTGACAAGCTTAACTCGCATTTCCACTTCGTTCAGCATAAACCTGTCCACATTAAATATATCTGCAAAAATCGGTCCCATCATGTCAACCTCTCCAGAATTCTTAATCATCATGGCTCTCTTCTTCATACCCTCGTTCTCATCCATTTCTGCCATGTGTCCTGCGGTGTCTTTATAATACAAAGACGATGTCAAATGCGATTTCTTAGCAGCCGGACCATAACTTAACAGTGATTCCAGATAGGCTCTGTACGCGTACGTGTTTGCAGGCGGCGAAATCAGCTGGTTGTTCAAATGCACGTCCACTTGCGAAAACATCGTGTGCAGCAAATTGTTTGCAGGCGCAACAATGTCCCCAGGCAACAATGGCGTGTCGTCGCTTTTAACCACTCTCACTTTCACGTGCATCATCGTGTGCGCCAAATCAATATAGTCATCTCCGTGACCCGGTACCACAAACTCTATGGGACTCTGCTCGTGCAAAGATGCGGACGGTTTGTAATGAATATACCTCCCATGCTCTATGCTCGTCTGAGTTGGGGGAACACTAAACAAATCAAGCTCTGTCTTTGTGGCCTCTGCCGAATGCGAATGTACAAACGCCATCTTCGATTTAATGGTGGCTTGGTCTCTCAACTCCCGATCAAACTCCGTGCGTCTCAAAATGGTGCGCGCCGTGATTTCTTATTGTGCTTAACTCTCTTTATTCTCCTTTTTACTAAATCGGCCGTTGGCCTCCGAGCGAATGCGAGATGTCTAGATCTCTTATCTCTTGGTTCTCTTGCCTTGGACCTCTTGGTTCTCTTGGAAGAGCGTTTCTTCAGTCTGAACTGGACGGGTACTCGCGAATAACTGGTGGCCAGTCTCCTGCGCTTCCTCAATTTATACCCTCGGCCACCCCCCTCCTTCATTGAAGATGAGACAATGCCGGAGGGGGGTCCCCCCATCTATAAATTGAGGAGCGCAGGAGAACTGGCCCCAGTTGTCGCGAGTACCCGTCCATTCAGACTGAGAAACGCTCTTCCAAAGAACCAAGGGTTCAGGCAAAGAGAACCAAGCGAGTTAAGAGATATAGACATCTCGCATTCGCTCGGAGCCAACGGCCGATTTAGTAAAAGGAGAATAAAGAGAGTTAAGCACAATAAGAAATCACGGCGCGCACCATTTTGAGACGCACGGAGTTTGATTGGGAGTTGAGACCAAGCCACCATTAAATCGAAGATGGCGTTTGTACATTCGCATTCGGCAGAGGCCACAAAGACAAGCTGATTTGTTTAGTGTGTTCCCCCAACTCAGACGGCATAGAGCATGGGGAGGTATATTCATTACAAACCGTCCGCATCTTTGCACGAGCAGAGTCCCATAGAGTTTGTGGTACCGGGTCACGGAGATGACTATATTGATTTGGCGCACACGATGATGCACGTGAAAGTGAGAGTGGTTAAAAGCGACGACACGCCATTGTTGCCGGGACATTGTTGCGCCTGCAAACAATTTGCTGCACACGATTTTTCGCAAGTGGACGTGCATTTGAACAACCAGCTGATTTCGCCGCCTGCAAACACGTACGCGTACAGAGCCTATCTCTGGAATCACTGTTATTATGGACCGGCTGCTAAGAAATCGCATTTGACATCGTCTTTGTATTATAAAGACACCGCAGGACACATGGCAGAAATGGATGAGAACGAGGGTATGAAGAAGAGAGCCATGATGATTAAGAATTCTGGAGAGGTTGACATGATGGGTCCGATTTTTGCGGATATATTTAATGTGGACAGGTTTATGCTGAACGAAGTGGAAATGCGAGTTAAGCTTGTCAGAACAAAGGATACGTTTTGTTTAATTGCTGGGCAAGATCAATACAAAATTAAAGTGTTGGATGCGACACTTTTGGTTCGCAAAGTCAGGTTGAATCCGAGAATCTTGTTGGGACATGCGAGCGCATTGGAAAAGGGAATGCAAAGTATCCTTTGACGCGTGTAGAAACCAAAGTTTTGACAATTCCTGCAAATATTCAGAGCAAGACTTTGGATAATATATTTTTGGGGCCGTTACCAAAACGTCTCGTTGTTGGGTTTGTGTCGAACAGGGCTTTCAATGGTGACATCAAATGTAACCCTTTTAACTTTGAACATTTTGATGTGAGCTATTTTTCGCTTTATGTGGACGGCGAACAAGTTCCCAGCAAACCGTTGCAACCGGTTTACAGTTCGGAAAATTTGAACGTTGCGAGTTACCACACTTTGTTTTCGGGAACAGGCACACATTACCAGGATGAAGGAAATGATATAGATAGGTCAGAGTATGCGAAAGGGTACTGCCTCTACGCATTTGATTTGTCTCCGGATTTGGGTCTAGTGCCGGCACACATTGGAACGTGGTTAAGCTAGGCAATTTACGAGTGGAAGTTAATTTCGCACAGGCATTGCAGGAATCTATAAATTGCATTGTTTACGCTGAATTTGAATCAATCTTGCAGATAGATAAACAGAGGAACGTCATTGTTGATTACGGCAATTAGGTTCAGACATTTAGAAGAATTCTGCTCCAGTCAATTTTCTTGAAATTTTGTGTGTACTGGTAACATGAATACGTCGCAGATAGATAGTGCAATGATGAGCGACTGCAAAGTTGCGTCATCTTTTTAGGTGTGTTTGCGTATGACAAGTTCCCACGCAAAGTGAAAAGGCCAGCAGGAATGGTAGTTAATACGGACCCGTCAAATTTGCCTGGAACACATTGGGTCGCCCTGTACGTTGACAAGAGTGGAAGAGCAGAATACTTTGATAGTTATGGCATGGCGCCGTATCAGCCCAAATTTCAAACGTGGGTACTTGAGAATTCGAAGGGAGAGTGGGGGTATAGCAACACGGAGTTGCAGGCGACGGAGAGCGAGGTGTGTGGGCATTACACCATGTGGTATATTTCGGAGAGGTGTAGGGGCAAGTCGATGGAGGATATTGTTAATACGTTTTCGGGAGATCGCAGAGCAAACGACAGGCTTGTGGTGTACAGAATCTTGGCGCGCTTTGGAGACCTGCGTAAATACAATTCATCATCTCGCTCCAGAGGTCGGAGCTCGAGCGGGATAATTTGTCAATGCTGCTCATCGCGCAGGTGACCAGTCTTCGTTCTGCTGCCGACGTGAACGGATCTCTCTCGAAGTTACTTCGTTTCCTCGTTCTCAGAGTGCGCGTGGCGTTCGAGCACAAAGTGTGATTGTGGTGAATTTTGACTGCACAGTCCGATTGAACATGTATGTGTTTTAGACATGGAGTGTCTGAAGGGCAGGAACGGAGAGTGGGTGGTCAAGGAGTTGGCCGTAGCCAACCCATTTACGCGCCAATTTCAGACGTGGCATTTTCAGGCTCCTTACGCGTGGAAGCAGTTGCCTGGCAACATCAAGGGGGAGAATAGGTGGTTAAGTGCTCACAAGCACGGCATGGACTGGCGCGACGGCCATGTTCCATATTTTAATTTGACGGCCATTTTGCGCAAGGCTACATTAGCAATGACCAACGAGAAGCCCGTCGTGTTTGCCAAGGGCACAGAAAAGTGTAAATTTTTAGCGGCCATGTTGCCTGGTGTCATAGTCACCGATTTGGAATCGGTTGGGTGTCCTAAAGTAGAGGACATTGCTTTTCCATCGTGCAATTGTTTTGTACATACAGAAGTTCCTCATTTGAAAATCGATTGCGCTGCATCGAAATGCCAAAAGTTCCTCAACTGGATGCTTTCTGGTTTTTCAGTATCTGTATCTATGGAACAATAATTTTTTATATCGGTTAAATATTCTGTAATGCCCTGTATTTGTATTCTCCCATATTTTTTGTTTCCTTTGGCTCTTTTCTTGCTCAATGTAAGACCGAGGTGAAGTGGGCGCTCTGTGCGAGCAAAATTGCTCAGTCGTGATTCAGCTCTCGTGCCGTGCGGACGTGTTTTGTGGAGCTCCTCACTCTCTGTCTGCGATTAGTGATTCCGGTTTTGTGATTAGTGATTCGTTCAGATATTCAGTGTAGAATAGTTTGGTGGCCTCTTTAGTTTTTTGTTAAGAGATTTTTGTGAAGCATTTGCTTCGAGCCGTTTAATAATCGGCCTCATTTCAAGAGAAACCTTTTGCAAAGGTTTATTGAAGCTTTTGCTTCCATTTGACGGAATATATTTTGCATTGTTCAGCATCCTGATTTAAAGTTTGATTTTGGGAGAATGGCTCCAACACCCAAGTTGAGGATTGTGGCTGGGGAACATTCCGATAGCGACAGCTCGGATGAGGTACAAATTATTAAGGTTATCGAGCCACAGCCAAGCACGAGTGGAAAGCAAGAGGTGAATGTGGGACCCAAGAGGAAGGCATTTCGCAGGAACTTGCCTGTGAGAAAGTTTTGGGATTTGGGGTCTGGTGTGACTGTTGCAGTCACGGCCAAAAACGGTTCAAAGACCGAACTTGACTTCCAGCCTCATATTATGTTTGTTGCAGAGCAGGGTGATGAAGACCCTTACGAACATGCAACCGCAAGTTTGCGGAAACATCGATTTTGATTTTGGATCACGAGGGATACAAAGTGATCAGGGAATTTTTGCCAGAGGCAGTAAAGTTGATTGGTGAGAAATTTGAAGGTTCTGTTGAAAAGACCGATGGGCACCGCGACTTTGTTTTTGAATTTCATTTAATTACGAGAGAGGACCTGGGATGTACATTTGGGAGAGCAAGAATGGATTTTACACAGACAAGGGATTTTCTTTCTGGAGTCCGAAATGGTCAATGTACTTGGAAGATACATAAAGTACATAGACGACCATGTCAAATTATTGATTGCAGAGAAGCAATCTTTCGACAACATGGCACACGCTGTGATGACGTTTTGCGCCAGCTGAAAAATTACAAGTGCGGGTTGCACCGCACGTTTGGAACGGCGAGCAGAGTGCTCGTATTCATAAACGAGTGGGGGTACATGAAGGATATCTTGAGAATATTTTTGATCAGATGAACTTGAAAAACACTATTGTGTTTTTAACGCATACAGTCTACTCGCAACTTGCTCGGCCGCCGAGCTGCCGAGCTCATTTCTAAGATGCGAGTAAAGAGTAAAAGACTTGCTTGCAACTTTCTCCATTCCCCCAAGCCGTTGGATGTTTTTATTTGATTGTATCCGAGGCGTATTCCGCATATATGTGGATACAGAGAGATGACCAATGAGTCATATGCCTTGAAGGCTTAAAATGAATTGAAATGAAGCGAAATTTAATTGCGCTTCAAAGCGTGCACGCAGTAATTCCCCTGAAGAACCCAGTCATGTGTGACGTGCAGAGCGCCACGTAATTGGCGTATTCACATAGGGGAGTGGTGACCGTGGAGCTCGGACAGTGTGGACCATGAACCGTGGCTATACTGCGCCGCACCTTATGGGTGTATTCACGGTCACATTATACCTGCGTGCACGCCGAGCAATTACCATAGAGCGATCTCTGATCGCTGGAATTTTGAATTTGTATTCCACAAAATGATGGACATGCGGATACGCATTCCGGACTCGTACCGATGTGGGTCGGGCTGGTCTTGGAAACTTTCGTTTTCTTTATTCGCATCCACGGCTATCCTAGAATATCTCCCACAGAGAGTTGCAATGCATTGTCTTGACTGTTGCGAACAGACCTTTTGGTCTTTTCGATGGTATAGAGCTTCAGATCCAACTGATGCTGGGATCCTGCTCTGGAGAGCAACGCTCGAACTGTAATGATCGTCGTTCCAAACACGTGTTTCATTGTTGTGGTTTTTGAGTTTGTGAGTTTTTGTAGATGTCGGGGAGTGTGGATAAAATTGTGGCATTTTCTTTTTCTTTTCTTTTTTGGGCAAAAAAACAAAAAATCCAATAAAAAATTAAAAAATAAAAATACAAAAAAAATCAAGTCGTCGAGCGTTGTGCCCTCAGGTCGCTGGTCTTACCCATCAATTTTAATTGCCATCCATGTGAAATATTTCGCAGTGAGAGCAGAGCTCGATATGTTTTAGTTTCCCCAGGGTAAGATCTCGAGACCATGGGGACGACGGGGCTGTAAGGGGAGCAGATGCTGAACAACGCAAAATATTTTTCCGGCGTACAAGCTTTATTGTACGTCGGGACGTGGACTATACCTATTGGGGATACCACGATAAAAAAAATGCGCCACCAGCCCTACGTCAATACGTGGTGTGGAAATGGGCTGCACCTTTACATTTTGGCAATGAGTCGAGATGTAAAGGTGACGAACAAGTGTATTGTTCGAAATCCAAAAGTTTATATAAAAACTTTTAGTCACGCCCTGTACGGCCGAAGCGCACAGGCTGAAGTGCACACCCTTTGTCACAGGCTGAAGGATTGTCCGGAATGCCGAAACTCGCGTTCATTGCGCAATTGATTGCGTCACACAGCTTTGGCGCTGAAGGGCTGTGGCCCCGGCGGCCGGGCGCGGTCCTCGGATACCCTGAACCCTAGCGCGGGGGTAGGAGTCTGCTCGTGGACGTCCATAACCCCCACAGGAATACGCATTGCGTCATAAACAACGTACATTTAATAGAAACGCCCTGTACTTTTTTAACGCCGTCTAATTAGCATTGGGCCCGGTAATATGTTTCTACTTTTTAACATTGATGAACACAGGCCTATATCGACGCTCAGCATTGCCTATTGCTCCTTCTTGCCCAAGTAATGAAGATGAACCACGCAGAGGCTTGTAACACGTGTAACACCCCCTCTCAGTCGTCCCTTTTCGCCGATGGCTATGCGACGCAATCTGAGCCTTGCATTCTGTCTCACAGCCCTATTGAGCTTTATCAAAAGGACCGGCAAACCAGAAAAACTCTGGTCTAGAAGTAAATATTGTTAGGATTTCGCTGACGGGAGGCATCGGAGAGGTCTTTACGCAATTGTATCGGACTTGGATAGAAAGAACTGATAAGCCGATGCAGTCAGACGTTCCAAGGACAACTCCATCTCGGCAGCACGGGACAGCATCTCTGTGAAATAAGGGTGTAGCGCATTCGACTCGTTGGTGACACACAGCCTTTTTAAACTAACTTAACCTGACCCAACCCTAACCTGACCCAACCCCACCTTAACTTAACCTTCCCCGACCTGACCAAACCCCCAGGCTATGTTAGGTTGAGTTAGCTTTTAAAAGTTGCGTGCCACAACAAGTAGATTGCCGGTGTGTGAAAAGATATCATACATACCATCACATGCCAAAGTAACAACGACAGCTCACTGCAATTCGTTAGTTGACCTCCGACCGCCCTGGTGGATGCGTGGTTACAAGAAGAGTTGACCCCTGACCCCTCTGGTGGAGGCGAGATCAGAAAAATGGGGAGACCTGTGAATTGTTCGTCTCGTTCACTTAAAAAAAAAATCATCAATCAATAATTATGTTCTCAATTTTTCGAAGTTGGGCACAGGGGTTCATCAGCTCGAGCTATTTTGGTGATTTTTGCCACCATATTTAACCTATGCGTTCAGCAAGATGAAAATGTCAGGAGGCTGGCTCTCAGAGCCAATTTCAGTGAAAAATCCAATTACAAAATGAAATTATCGACTTCCTTCTGTCTGCCTGAACTTGACACTTGATGGAAAAGTTGAGGAACAGAAAATACTCGGAGAATGTCGGCTTCATTGATCTCGCGTTTCACGTCGACGCAAGAAGCATTCTTTGCAAAACGATCCGACCTGGCTGCTTCGCTTTTCAAAACAGGTTTGAGTCCACAAAGAAATGATAAAATTCCGATATGCTTCTGGAATGAGAAGGAAGACAAGAACTTTTGCAAAACCTTTGCTTTGAATTTCGTGCTTTTTATTTAGTTGGTACGTTTGTTTAATGAGGGGGATATTTTGTGTGTGACTTTATTTAGTGTACCTTTAACGTCCAGGCTTCCACCGCTCTCTTTTGCAGACCACATATGCACCATAAATAAAGATACCATTCCCAGAGTAAGCTCCGTTAAGCACTTGATGGTATTTTTGGATGAGAATCTCAAATGGAATGAACATGTTAATTACTGTGTCACTAAAGCGCGAAGAGTGTTAGACCTTCTCCAGCGGAACATGTTTTTGGCCTCAGCATTTTTTTTCTGTTTCCAAAGGCCAAACGTATTTGGCCTTTGGAAACAAAATTGAAAACTTACATCGCGCGTACTGCCAATTCTCGAATATGCTAGCGTCGTGTGGGATCCCTATCTCATCTATCAAATTCAGGCACTCGAAAGTGTTCAGAGAAGAGCTGCCCGTTTTATTTCTGGAGATTTCTCCTTTTCCTCATGCGTTACTGATTTAATTCAGTCGCTTGGACTGACGCAACTTGCACAACGTCGAATGAACGAACGCCTGAAATTTTTCATTTTTCGTAAAAATGTTTTGCTCCAAAATAAAAATAAAAGTCCCTCCTGAGTACGCGTTGCGCTGGCCTCAACGCAGGACTGATAATGGACTCTATTTTGTGTCACCCGTGATCAAGCTGAATACATCAACTGTAACTCTTTTTCTCCAGAAAGAGATTGGAATTCACTTCCCCAGATTCATCATCAATGATGAATTCACTGCGTTATATTTGGCTCGTACCCATCCGTTCACAAGCAGCGATAGCTGTATTTGGTTTATCATTTGCTTCATTGATTTCAGTGTATTAAATTATGATTTTATTCAGCGTTTTGAATTTGCTATTATTTCATCATTTGTTTATTGTTTTATGTTCTTGTGTGTCTTATTCCGTTGACACGAATACAGAGATCCTATTTAGCCTGCCATGATATGCAACCAAATCTTTTTGTAGATCTTTATGTTGTAGACAAATAAATAATAAGTAAATGTTTTCAAACATTTACTCATTCCTTGCTGACAAAACGGTATCTTTCAAAATCCAAACCATGCCAAGCATTCTTCTGAAATTTGAAAAGTCCCGGGAAATAATCACTCGTTCTTCGTATCAAGTACTTCACATTTTTATAGTTCCTGGGTTACAATCGGCTTTGTTTCAAAGTTTTTTCTCTGCTTTTAACCACCTGACTCGTTCTAACCACCAATGTTCTTCGTTCTGCCACCAATCTTTTCGTGGTAGCATTCATTTACAGTGGTTGCGAAATTATGTTACCCACAAATCTGCTGTTGCCCCACTTAAATGTTGCCTTGGAAGCGTTTCTTACCTTCCTTTTTTACTCCGAATCATGCAGGACTTGAAAATAAATGTAACCAGATTGCAACGAAACTGATAAAAAGTGTCAAATTATCACCTGAGGTAAATTTCGTAGGCATAATTATACAGTGTTGAGTTGTTGTAAATGCTCACCATCAAAGTCCTTATCCGTGGGTAGTGCAGTTCCACCACCATGGTACCCCAACTGGGATCAATGGCGAATTTGAGAGCGATTATTGCAGCCAAATAGACCAGCTGCTCCTCGGGTACAACGTTTTTTGAAAGATCATGTCCATGTGGAACGAACGAATTCACGAAATTGAGAAAGTCGAGTGCAGAAGTTTAACTCTAAACGACATGAAAGGAAAGGGAACGGAAAAACCGATCGGAAATACTGACCTTCACAAACTCCGCCGAGAGAGTTAGAATTGGCGGAAGGAGTTAATTCGGACATCAGGAAGAGAAATTTTCTGCAGGATCTAAACGCTCAGGCGACCCTCTCCATCCCCTTGCAACTGCGGAATAGCCCCCTCCCACGCCCTGATTGCTTTTCCCAAACATCGATGTTTCCTGCGTTGACAGTCGAATTAGGAAAGGACCGCCTACTCTATGTTATACTCTGCCAAATTTATACGAAACTAGACTGCGAAACTTTGAGAAACTTTGAACCGACGGCGCGGACCCTTACTTCATAGATCCAACGTTATAGTGTCCTCCAAGTCTCTTCTGGCATTACAGCCACGCCAATCCAATAAAAGTGGCCATCCGTTGTCAGCAGGGCTTGGCGCAATTTCACGCGTTACACGAATGTCATGAGTTAAAATACGCATGTTGCCGTTGATTCTACGAATGGGGCCTGTTGGTATTACTTCTATGCGTTCGATGAATTTTGGCGGGTGTTGTTTCGAAAAGCCACATGTTCTGCAGATTGTTTGCTTCTTGTGGACGGTCCGCAGGGTTTAGAAAGAGACCAGCCGGTGTGAAGTTGTTTGGATGAAATCGACCTGACCGTTCACCGAAACGAAGTTTTGGGGAAAAAGTTGAAGGGAAATAATTCAGCACTGCATGTTGACCTTATGGACCTTATCCTTCAACGGGAAGTGATCGATCTGGAAGAGCGTGAAAGGGCTTGGACTAAGAGAAAAAGGGTGAAAATGCATCTATTTGATGGGTTATAACTATGTGGCAGAATAAAAATTGCGTCGTTTTGGATAATATTTTAAAACCATTCATTTTTTTGTTATTTGTTTTGCATTAACAGAACAAGATGAATGTCTCTGAATTTTAAAACGCTGTTTTTTTTTAATTTTTTCACGAGATTTTTTTTATCGCGAATCAGCGATTCTGCCGCACACGTTGAACGTCAATTCCAAAAACTTTTGAATTCAGTTTTGAAAAAATCTTGCCGTAGCCAGGATTCGAACTGGCGAACTCTGCTCATCACATTCGGACTACTGACTGCGAACTTCCCAGCATCGACGAGAATTTGATACCGTTTTGGTAAAAAATGAACGGAAATTTAAATTTTCCGCAAAACATATTTGTGGGTTAAAGTACATAGATACATGTATTTTTAAAAAATAATCAGTTCATGAACCCAACTTCTTTTTCCACTGAGTTAATTATGCCGAAACTTCGCTCTTCATATATGTTCTATACAATGTGTATACGGTCATTTCAACCATCTGTTTCTCCGTCTCATTACGATTTTTCTGCAGGGTATAGCTATCCAACTATAGCCACCGTCCCTCTATCACGCAATATGCACTTCAATCCACCATCTTGGACCAGGACCAAATCCCAATTCCATCTTCAACAACTCATGCTGTCGTATAATTCAGCACAATAAGCGGGACAATTCGGATACGGCACGCACTATTATGAGTCTGTTGGCTGTTGACTTTTCAGGATAATATCATATAGCTGTCTCGCAAAATTAAAAGAATTTCCTGCGCCGAATTCCCACCATTCGTCTAGAACAACTACGGCCCTTCTTCGGACGATAGTGTAGTTTTCTCTGAGATTTCTCTTCTCCAACAAATATAACTCTTGTAAAGACTAATTTACAGCCTATCGACTCACCAGACTCTTCTCATAAGGTCTGTGCAGGCCGGTCGAGCTGCTGTGGACCTCCACGTGGCGGAG
>JASGXE010009358.1:0-15736 GCA_030068105.1 Sinentomon sp. SZTP_YWyxl
GAAAAACGTGCCACCGCAGTGTCCTTGAGTCCAATTTGTCGACTGCGCCAATTTCCGGCAATAACTTGGATGAAAATTTTCAAGATGTTTAATTGGCTCATGTGGTCACCGAAGTTCTCCATGCCAGCGCCGCGGGTTTCTTCCTCTGTGCAAGCCCCCCGCAGGGGAACCTTCAAAACAGATCCTATCTCGGCAAACGCCCAGAAGGTAATCTCCCTTTAGCAGATTGGGTGGCATATCATTGAAGTTTAAGCGTCTCGGAAAAAGCATTGTCTTCTATCCACATTCATTCTGGATGGACGTGATAACTAACAGCATAATTGCAAACAAAATTGCATTTAAAAAAGAAAATAATCCACCTAAAAGATGGGCTTCGTTTAAAAAATCGGCCCAATTCGAACCCAACATAGGTATAGTGCGGCGGAAAAAGATTACTCATACATGTGTTTTTCCCATCTAACTATTGCCTCCGAAACGTTTTTTTTTTTTCTTTCTTTTTACTCTATGCATTTGGTAGAAATTAAAGCGCCAAATTGCAACGGAGCTTTCTAGAGGTGTCAGATTTTGACATTCGTGATGAAAGAGGATCTTTTATTTCTACAGCATGGAGTTTTTGCTAAAATCTCAAGAATGGAAATTTTTCACACGTATGGGTAATCTTTTTCTGCCGCCAGTATACAGTAGTTCAGTTATCATTTTTTGCAACGTGAGAAATGGGAAGTTGACTGCGCAAAACGTTGACAACACATTTCGTATTGATCTCCGTGAAACGTGAAAATCGAAAATCGTCAATAAAATTATTGCAATCATTGGACGCGTTTTAATTGCCAATTATAAATGAATGTTTCATTTATGCCGAAGTTCAACTGAATAACCTCATCAATTGCGTTTATCGTCAATGATGAATTCAATACATAAAAACTCCTGCAGCTTCCTGTGCCTGAATTCACTGAAGGCGCTTGCGTTTGGCGCAAACCAGGGACGATTTTCAGCCTTTTCTTTCCATCAAATCGGCTGCTAACCTGACACTTGTAGTAAGGCGATTGGCAATGTTTCCAGAAATTGACCGGCCAGAAATTGCAATCGTTTGCATTTTTGCGAACGTCAGTGCTCGGATCAAAGACCAAGCATCACCGACGGTCACCACCACCCCCTTCAGCAAAAAAAACCACGAAATTTTTGCTTCACGACCTCTCACATATAATCCTGCGCAAACAATCCGATCGTTTTCAAACCCAAATCATTTTGTGCATAAAAAACAAACGAGCTTGCACGCACGCAGATAGCAAAAAATTCGCTTCTCACATGTGCTGAAACTAGTTCGTTTTCTGGATCGCTCCTCGCGTTTACCATTATTATTTTCTTCTAATTATTATTGTTATTATTTATTCACAAAAACAGTGACAATTGGTTAGGCACTGTAACAGCACAAACATAGGCACTGTAACAGCACAAACCATAATGACGGCAAAAACACAGTGGAGACCGTGTTTTTGGCGATATGGTTGACGTCGATATCGTTGGAAAGATTTAGATATACCTATTGCGCGCAGATTGGTTTAAAAAGGGTGGCATATTGTTCAATTTAACTCTAAGATGACACGTTAAGTGAGCAGTTCTATGAGTCTCACTCAGAGAACTTTGACAGAGAACTCAGAGTTAGATTTTTTACTTACCGATATTGCGGTCTGGCTTGCTCCCTGAGCTGTCGGCCAATTTATCGAGCCATCTTTGTTGAGTTTTTGACGTTGGAAAAAAACCTGAAAGCACAATTGGAAGATCCATATTGGGAATTCGGTGTTCAGTGAGGGCGAGTGATCCCATGATGTTTTATTGGACCATGTCAATGTCGGTACGAAACCATGCACTTCCTTGGGTCTCGAATAAGAGAGCATCCCATATTGAAAAAAGCCTTTTGGTGTCGGTGATAAGGTGAAATAATTAGAAATTAAAAATCAAAAGCACTTTAAATTCTGTCAAGTATCGCCAAAATTTTAATGACCGTTATCGAATTGCAATCTCGTAGTTGTCCACAAATTAAAAATTAAAAATGTGCCCTTATTTAAAATAAATAAAAAACGAGCATTGTTAAACCCCAAAGTTATTGCATCCTCAAATGGTGAGCATCCCGGGGATAATTTTACTCAAGGTACAGATTAAGATAATTCCTGCGAACTCTTAAATGGGGTTATGTTAATTAAACCGGGGGGATTATCCCCGCTTCTGGATGATGGTATAATCGCGGAGTGATTTATAAAAGGGCAATCTAGAACTTTTGGTAACGGGTTGAAAGTACTGGGTGGTCAATGTCTTTTTCTGATATTTTTATATATTTTTCTGACATTTATTGGATTTTTTGTTTCCTGATTTTTTGTTTTTTCCGCTTTGTTCGTGCGCCCAGGGAACCACGTTTGAACCCTCCTTTCGGGACCGAGCGTTGGAGACCGCCGGATTTGTGAGTTCCTCAGTTGGGCTCGAGGGGAGCCTAGCGGGACAAGCAAGCCACTGATTTAAAAACGATTCTATTGGACGTTTTTAAAAGAAAAAATCGTTTTTTAGAAAAATCGATTCTCGATTGTCCCCCAAATTTGTGTTATGTAAAGAAAAAGGGGGGATAATCCAGCGGGTTCTGGATTGTCCTGCTGGTTCTGGATTATCACCCCCTAATAATTAACAAAACCCCTTAAATTTGGGGGACAATTTGGAATGAGTTAAACGCGTGTTTCTAGCGAATGCGTGTAAAGTGATAATGGTGCGTCGTCGTTCAAAGGTCAGTGAAAGCTGTGCATGAAAATCTGAAAACCCCCAATACCGACGCATTTGACGGACATCAACAGCAGTTTTCAGATTTTTCATGTTCTCAGCAATTAAAAACGGTCGTTATACCAAATTTTCAAGTCTGTAAAGCTCTGGAAGTGATTTTTTTATCTATGTCAATATATGGTAAGGTATTTTTTTGTTGTCATCACATGGAATTTGTGATCACACAGTAATATTCGCAGGATCGATCGAGAATTCAGCCTATTCATTATTTGCGTCACAACCATTGATAACGAGAAAGGGATCGGGGGACTGGGATAGAACGGACTGAGGCAGAAGTGGACTGAGGCAGAAGTAGACTGAGGCAGAAGTGGACTGAGGCAGAAGTAGACTGAGGCAGAAGTGGACTGAGGCAGAAGTGGACTGAGGCAGAAGTAGACTGAGGCAGAAGTGGACTGAGGCAGAAGTGGACTGAGACAGAAGTAGACTGAGGCAGAAGTGGACTGAGGCAGATAGACTGAGGCAGAAGTGGACTGAGGCAGAAGTGGACTGAGGCAGAAGTAGACTGAGGCAGAAGTGGACTGAGGCAGAAGTGGACTGAGACAGAATTGGACTGAGGTAGAATTGGACAAAGGAGGGAGTTTTGGAGGGCGTTTTTGCATATGGAGGTGGCAGCTTACACCTGTCCTTACTTAACTTAACCTAACCTGACCTACCAAAACCTAAAAATTAAAAAAATCAGCCTCGAAGATGCAAAAATTCTGCCTCAGTCCACTTCTGCCTCAGATCGTTCTGCCCCAGTCACAGGTCCCCGTGAAAGTGCAAATTGATTTATTTGATGAAAATTTCAAATTTTCATGAAAATAATAAAACCCGCATTTCAGATTTCAGAAAGAAGAAGAAAGTAGCAAAACAAAAGGGGGCACTTGTTCATTTGTGACTTCAGTTCACATGCAATTATTCTCCGCGCGTTTTTTGCCTTGGTATACGTTGGAATGCTGGCGTTCGTTTCCGTCATGGAAGTGATGTCACAGAACATCTCGTCACGTGATCGAGTGGGCGGAGCTTGCTGTTTCTGCTGCACCTGTATTCTATTCTATTTACCTTGGTAAACATCTTTTTTCCCCAGAACCTTCAGAGAGTGGAATGCTCTGCCAAATAATTCGCTAGTCCTCAGAGCCTCAATTTACAATTCGTTCCTACTTCCAGCGATCTATTTTTATCATGCATTTATTGTTTTAACATTCTTTCATTCGAAATTTTTGTTAAACAAGTGATGACAACGTTGTAAAACTGCTTGTGCATTGCGATTAATTCTGCAACTAAAGACACTGAATACTGAATCTGCACGTAGGTACTATGGCAAGGACGTTATGGAAGTGTGCGGAACTTACTTGCGCGCAATTTTTGCTCGAACCGATGTTGTAGGGAAACGCGTAGTTTTTTTTAATCAGGCCCAATTTTCTAGCTGCATCCAAAATACTCTTCTCTACCCACGTCTTGTTGTCAATAACTGAAAAGAACTGAAATATAAAATGTAGAATAGGTATAATAGATTGGGAATGCGGATCTGTGTATAACATTTACATAATAGATTCTATTATTCTTTATTCTTTATTCTTTCAATCAATACGACTGCGAGGTGGCAGAAGAATCACAAGTAGTATATATACAAAATAAAAATCTCGATAAAAAAGGAAACTTGCGACAACCAAGAATTCAGAATCAATCTCAAATGACAACAACACACAATGCAAAAAAAATTGTGCATCATTTGTGTAGATATATTTAAATTAAAAATTGAATTTATTTTTTCAGTTTGTTCATTAACATAGCAACAAGGACAATGCCCAGAAAATCAGTCTTTCGCGGTAACTAAATCGATGATAAAAAAAACTCAATGTGCATCCCATTGATTTGTAAATCACCCCATGCCTTTCAATCGCACCAAATTTTAATGCCATGTGAGAAAAATTGCCTTTAGCATGAAATTTCTATGCAAAGATGATGGGCAAAATATTTCATATTGAATGCACCCTGATATAAGAGTCATGAATCCTGATGATGGATACTTATTGTAGCATGCAAATTATTTCTTTAGGATGGCATAATGATGTCAAGACGATGGAAGCGTGTATGGACGCCTTTATCTTCACCTACACGAGTGATTTTTTAGAAAATTTGCGATGACCAAAGTCACACTACGTTCGTATACAAAAGGTACTTTACGCATTCGAGCTCATCATGCTGAATAGATCGCAGATTTTTTATTTTTTTATTTTATTTCATTTTATTTGCTAACTATAGCGCAAATATGTCAATGTAGGAACAGAAGGGAAGAAATTATGTACAAATCGAACAAGTTCATAATATGATCACAAAACAAGCATGCACACGATCGATTTAAAGAAATTTTGAAACGATATATGGCAGGAATAAAGAGTCGATCATTGAATCAAGCAAAAACACTGTGAAGAAATGAAGAAAATTGTGACATTGGTGTCAAGAAACAGCAACTATACAAAAACCAACATAAACAATATTTAAACACATCGGCTCTCATAAGTTTGCCTCCATAAAGTCGAGCAGTGGGGAGTCAGAAGGAAGGCCGTTCCAATCTTTGAGTGTGCGTGGGAAGAAGGAAAATAAAAATGCCCTAGATTTAATCAGCGGAAGCCGGAACTGATAGTCATTACGTGCACGTCTGGCCTGGAAATTCGGAGAAAAACAAGTAGGAATTTTTATGAGTGCTCGACCTTTCAAGATTTTTATTAGAAAAGACATTCGCTTCTCTTCCCTGCGAGCGCGGAGAGTCGCTAGCTTCAAGCCAGATAACATCTCTGTGACACTTGCTGTGCGGTTGTAGTTGTTGCAAATAAATCTGCATGCAGAACGTTGGACTTTTTCAAGCGCATCGATATGATAGACAAAAAAGGGATCCCATACAACAGATGCATATTCAAGGTGAGGAAGTACAGTTGACCGGTATGCCATAAGTTTTGAGGTCGAATCAGCATGCGATAAGTTTCTTCGTAAGAACCCCAACGCGGCTTTGGCCTTGTTGATAGACATATTGATTTGTTCATCCCATGACAGATTGGCCTGCAGTATAACCCCAAGGTATTTGACGGAAGTTACAGTAGGAATTGATTCACCGTTTATGGCGAAGCGTAGTTTCGTACCGTCAAATTTTAAGGCACTGGGTTGGAAGGATATCGCCGCGCATTTTGATACGTTGATTGACATTCCCCATTTAACACACCACTGATAGATAGCGTCCAGATTTTCTTGCAAGAGTGAACTGCCGTCGACTTCATCCGACTCATTATAAACAACAATGTCATCGGCGTAGAGTCTCAAGGGACAATTAACCACATCAAAAATGTCATTTACAAAAATGAGAAACAAAAGGGGACCAAGAGCACTACCTTGAGGCACTCCAGTATCAAGATCAACTAGTTTTGAGGAGGGGAGTTTATCTACTATCACATTGGCTTTTCTGTGTGATAAGTAGGATTCCAGGACGTTAATAATGGACTGAGGAAGAGAAATATCATGAAGTTTCTCCAGCAATAGATCGTGATCAACTGTGTCAAATGCTTTAGAAAGGTCTATGAACACAGCATGTGTGGGTACTTTCTTCTCAAAGTTTGTGGCGATGTCAAAAATTAATTCGGTTAATTGGGTCTCGCAAGATTTTCCTTTCCAGAAGCCGTGTTGATTTTTATGAATGAGCCTGTTTGCATCAACAAAATCACAGATCAAACGGTGCAAAATTTTCTCAAAAACTTTTGGCACAACTGATATAAGCGATATTGGTCTGAAATTTTTAGTATCGGTGAGATCACCCTTTTTAGGTACAGGGCAGATATTGGTTTGCTTCCAATGACTTGGAAAAATACCTGATTCCAGAATTTTCAAAAACATTATTTCCAAAAAATGAGAAATTTGTTCCTGCAAATTTTTCAGAAGTGGCATCGTAATTTCGTCATAACCTGGACCTTTCTTGTTGCACATAGTTGATATTGTCTTGGCGATGGAAAATTTGCTGAAATATGTGGACAAATTCTCTGGTTGAAAAAAGGACAGGTCGATATCATTATTTGGATCAGGGAGTGTTCTGCAAGTTGCAGGGGTAGCGACATTGGAACTTTGAGAAATTTGGTGCCTCAAGGTAGGTTCATTATTTTTCGCAACACAGGGATTTTTAACAAAATTAGATTGAAATGAAATAACAAACGAATCGGCCTTTTCGACACTGCCCGTTATGTGAACCCCATCAGTATTGATGAGAACTGGGATAGACGAAGATCCTTTTCTTTTCTGTCTAAGATAGGACCAAAATCGGCATGCAAATTGAGTTTGGACAGACCGACTGAAAAATCTCTGAAAAGTTCCAGATTTAAGAGCACCGACTCATCTCTAGCTGAGCTGTATGCTTCCCAATTTGCATCAGTAGGATAATGGCATGCAGTTTTGAACCGGCGTCTTTTCAAGCGGAGCAAAGATTTAAGTCTGCTGTTGACCCAAGGGAATCTTACGTCAAACGTTTTCGTGTGTGACGGAACAGCTTGAAGCAGTGAGTGTAGTAATTGATACAGAAGTTCCCATAGTTCGTTGCTATCTGACTCAAGTGATAACTCGATAAAGGAAGGCAGGAATCCTTGAATTGAAGTTGAAAGGAGATCCCAATCAGTATGTTTATAACTGCGCCATATCCTCACTGATTTGAATTTTCCCGATTTTGTTTCGTCCTTACATTCAAGGCCAAGGGAGGCCGAAACAGCCATGTGATCAGCGACCCCAGGTTTGACCTCAATAACAGATTCCTCAAGCTCGAAGTTGATAAGCAGCAGGTCAAGGATATTTGAACTTCCGTTTTTACAAAAGCGTGTTGGTTCTTTTACCAGCTGAAGCAGACCTGCATCATTAACAAGATTAAGAAATTCGGATTCCTTTGCATTAATGCCAAAATTCGAAGGTTTGTCCCATTTAATCCCCGGAAGATTGAAGTCACCGGCTATGATAACCCGATTGCAACCTCTCTTTGTGTGTAGGAACTTGTGGTTAATGACATTCAAAATACAATTTCTCAATTCAGATATTGCGAAATGGTCAGCAACTGGTGAGACGTATATACAACCCAGAACATAAACTTCCCCGGAGAGCAATATTTGACACCAAACGGCTTCAACTACACCATTGTAAACGAGGTTAAAATTATTTGGAAGTGGCATGCAGCTGATTAATTGGTGAACAGCGATCAGAACACCACCACCACGGGAGGGGGAGGACGCCCAACTTTGAAAATGCTGAACTCACTCGGAAGGATTTCAGAGTTTTCTGTGCCGGGCGAAATCCATGTTTCGCTTGCGAAGGTGATGTCTGCGTTTTCAGAGCGAATTAACTCAAGGAGGCAAGCTTTTTTATATAAAGAAGCAAGACTTTGGCAATTGACGTTTAGTAGCCTCAGTGAAAACAAATTGCTCGAGTTCCGTGTAGGGACATGATCAGGTGGCTCTGGGTCATCAAGGACAGCATTTGAACTCCTGTGTCTGTTTATTTTTGACACCAAGGGAGACAGGTGAAGATTTGATACCTCAATGTTGCCAGTGGTACCTTTGCGAACCGCATTATCAGCGAAGGAGTTGCATGTGTTGGAGCCATTATAGCTAACCACAAAGGGACCAGTTTCTTTTGTGGAAAAAGAAAGGGATGCAACTTGACATGCGACTTGCGGAGGCTGGTCCACAACAGAATAAAAACGGAAGTTGGAAGAAAGGTCCTCAACACCTGGTGGCAGGTCACAAGTGAGCGAGTTTTGGTCATTTGTCACACCCAACCCACTAGCAAGAGCAGGTATCCGAGTACTGTCCCTAAAATCAACAGAGGCGGGTGGACAGGTGAAGAAAGCTCGTAGAATTAACAAAAGGTGTAACACGGACAATTGCCAGCGAGATAAAGTTTGGTGAGAACCATTTGGCAATAAGCGAATCAAGAGGTCAAAGAGCAGAACATTCCTTAGGTCGAACATCCTGGATTGAAGGCAGGTATGAAACAGCAGAAGAGAGAGAAAAAAGCAGTCAGCAGAAAAGGCAACAAGCAAATTCAAATGCAGATTATTTACAAACCGACAGACAGGGTTGTCCAAAAATTGATCCTTCTCTCTTCTGGTGCACGGCCTTCATAAATCAATCAAATCGCCTTGCTGAGCAGGAGGTGAGCTTGCGGATGGAGATTGGCAATTGTCCAGGTTGTTGATGATAAGTTGTGCCAATCTGGTTGTACCAAGGTAGCTCAGGTGAGAACCATCAACAGCATGGAAACGGCGAGAAAATCGAATGTTCATGTCAAAAAACCTGACCTCATTCGACATGCAGACATCGCGTAGTTGACTGTTTATGTCCCTCAGCATGTGTGGGCTGAAGCCAACTTTCGTGATCACAGCCGAAAACCAAATAACTGCGTTGGGTGCCAATTCACGGCAACGACGAAACAGTTTTTCGACACTTCGCAGAAGAACTGAGGTAGATATTCCTTGATCCACGTCATTGCGTCCAACCTGGATGACAATTTTCTTGACGGTGGAAGGGAGAACTCCCGGGCAGCAGTCCAAGATGGTAAAAACGTCTGCTGAAGTGGATCCCGGCGCTGAGAGTACTCTCATCTTATCTGCAGCAAAACGGGTGTGGAGAAATTTCACCAGCGAGTCACCGATCATCATGGATTCGGCAGTCTGTTTCCCATTCACCTTGAAAAAGCGATGGTTTCTTCTTGAATTTGAACGTTTGAGCAGGCCAGGTGAAGAATCCGAAATGGGTCGAGACGATGATGTATAGGTGGGTCGCGGCGGCACCACAGAAGGAGCAGGATTTGGTGCGCAGAAAGAAGACCCAGCAGAATGGAAAGGATCTGAACGAGGATTCACCTTTGGCCTTGGGGTTGAGGAAGAACCAACGGCAGAGGAGATCAGCTTTGAAGGTGAGCTGTTTTGCTGGCGAGGTGGAAGTTTTACCGCATCAGAATAAAGTTGCGAGCACGACATGACAGGATCAGCAGAAGTTGGAGATGTTTGCGGCTTGGTAAATGCTTTGGTGAGAGCCTCTTCCAACGAAATCACCCTGGCCAGGACTTCAGACTGAGAATCCAGAAAAGTGGTGGAATTCGAACTGCACAGCTGTTTCAGGCTCACCAAATCGTTTTGCATCAGAGTGAATGACTCCAGTGCAAGAAGCATTTTCCTGTGCTTCTCCAAGCACGACTTACATTGCCAAAAAACTATCTTGGACTTTGGATTCAGCTGCAGGCACTTGAAATGATAGAATTTCTCGCAGACGGAGCAAGCTATCATGCTTGAGCCTGGAAGAGAGTTGCCAGTTCTGTTGAAGAGACAACTGCCATCGTCACAGCAGTAATGGACCGCAGGCTGTTGTAAACCCGGAACACAGGAAGCCATTTAAATTGGCAGGCACAGTCACACCCAGTAGACCCAATTGAATAACACAGAGACGACGCAGGTAAAAAAGCGGTCACAGGAAGATTCAGAGATCGACACAGGAGCAGCCAGCCGGTTCGACGAACACGAATCGAATGGCTGCCAAAAAGATTTGGCTTATAGATATAATGCATCAATGCGTGCGTCCCACGACTAAACGCTCATGGTTGATTTGACCCAGCATCATCTAGCTATCTCGTGTGCCCCAACAGTTGGGTCAAATTTGATCCACGTTAGGTCACCTTTTCAATCCTGTTTTTCGAAAAGTGCAGGAAGAGAAACCTCGCAAAGAAATAAAGAGACCACCGCTTACCTGGACAATGAGAAACATGAAAATAAGCGCGGTTATAAGGACGATAAAAATGACACAAACGGCGTAGACGATTGCTGCAGGAAAATGGTCGGCAAGAAAAACAAGCTCAACCAAATCGAGCAGTTTCTGAAAATAAAGATAACAAACAAAGCATAAGAGCAATTACAAACCGTAAACCAGAAACAAGAAGAGTAAGTCAGAAATAAAAACTGCGCGCGTCGTAGAAATTAATCTTCCGAACTTCTTTGTACGCGGCTGGAATATGAGCGATGAATTTATATTGGTGACTCAACGGCCCCCGAATCCCAGCTCAACCGCATGTGTGCGGCTGGCTGCCCCACCGATTTGCTTTTGCCCCTGCTGCGATCGTTCAAAAAGAAATCAATTAGGTATAAATGTTTCCTTCGTATTTTTTTCAAATTTCCTCAGATCTTTGGCCGGAAATCTTCACTGTTATCATTGAGCGTAAAAAGAAAAGGCAGGCCCATCTGAACGATCATCGTATGTCTACAGTGACTCGGTTGTTGTCAGTTGGGTTGAAGTTGGGTCGTTGAGTTGAATTCAGACACTTTTGGCAGAGCATTTTGTTGTTGTGCATGACACATATAAAACCCATTACCGGGCCCAATGCTAATTAGACGGAGTTAAAAAAGTACAGGGCGTTTCTATTAAATGTACATTGTTTATGACGCAATGTGTGTTTTTTGTGGGGTGATGGACGTCTATGAGCAGCCCCCCTTCCCCCGCGCTAGGGTTTAGGGTATCCGGGGAGCGCGACCGGCCGCCGGGACCACCGCCCTTCAGCGGCCAAATCCATGCGCCGTAATGCGAAGGGCATTCAATTGCGCAATCAACGCGATCATCGGCATTCAGGACATCCTAACCGGCGACAAAGGGTTTGGCAGTCTGGCCGTACAGGGTGCTACAAAAAGTTTGCGTTTGGATTTCGAACAATATGTTTGTTCGTCACCTTTACATCTCGACTCATTGCCAAAATGTAAAGGTGCAGCCCATTTCCACACCACGTATTGACGTAGGGCTGGTGGCGCACTTTTTTTATCGTGGTATCCCCAATAGGTATAATCCACGTCCCGACGTACAATAAAGCTTGTACGCCGGAAAAATGTTTTGCGTTGTTCAGCATCTGCTCCCCTTGCAGCCCCGTCGTCTCCATGGTCTCGAGATCTTACCCAGGGGAAACTAAAAACAAATCCGAGCTCTGCTCTCACTGCGAAATATTTCACATGGATGGCAATTAAAATTGATGGGTAAGACCAGCGACCTGAGGGCACAACACTCGACGACTTGATTTTTTTTTTTGTATTTTTATTTTTTTATTTTTTATTTGATTTTTATTTTTTGCCCAAAAAGAAAAGAAAAAGAAAATGCCACAAATTTTATCCACACCCCCCGACATCTACAAAAACCAACCAAAACCAAAAACCACAACAATGAAACACATGTTTGGAACGACGATCATTACAGTTCGAGCGTTGCCTCTCCAGAGCAGGATCCCAGCATCAGTTGGATCTGAAGCTCTATAAAATCGAAAAGACCAAAAGGTCTGTTCGCAACAGTCAAGGACAATGCATTGCAACTCTCTGTGTGAGGTGTTCTAGGATAGCCGTGGATGCGAAAAAGAAAATGAAAGTTTCCAAGACCCGTCCGACCCACATCGGTACGAGTCCGGAATGCGTATCCGCATGTTGTTCATCATTTTGTGGAATACAAATTCAAAATTCCAGCGATCAGAGATCGCTCTATGGTAATTGTTCGACGTGCACGCAGGTATAATGTGACCGTGAATACACCCCATAAGGTGCGGCGCAGTATAGCCACGGTTCATGGTCCACACTGTCCGAGCTCCACGGTCACCACTCCCCTATGTGAATACCCAATTACGTGGCGATCTGCACGTCACACATGACTGGGTTCTTCAGGGGAATTACTGGTGCACGCTTTGAAGCGCAAATAAATTTCGCTTCATTTCAATTCATTTTAAGCCTTCAAGGCATATGACTCATTGGTCATCTCTCTGTATCCACATATATGCGGAATACGCCTCGGATACAATAAAAAAAAACATCCAACGGCTTGGTGAAATGGAGAAAGTTGCAAGCAAGTCTTTTACCTCGCAAAGCAATCTTTGAAATGAGCTCGGCATCGGCCGAGCAAGTTGCGAGTAGATGTATGCGTTAAAAACACAATAGTGTTTTTCCAAGTTCATCTGATCGAAAAATAATCTCAAGATATCCTTCATGTACCCCCACTCGTTTATGAATACGAGCACTCTGCTCGCCGTTCCAAACGTACGGTGCAACCCGCACCTGTACTTTTTCAGCTTGGCGCAAAATGTCATTACAGCATGTGCCATGTTATCAAAAGATTGCTTCTCTGCAATCAACAATTTGACATGGTCGTCTATGTACTTCATGTATCTTCCAAGTACATTGACCATTTCGGTCTCCAGAAAGAAAATTCCCTTTCTTGTGTAAAAACCCATTCTTGCTCTCCCAAATGTACATCCCAGGTCCTCTCTCGTAATTAAATGAAAATTCAAAAACAAAGTCGCGGTGCCCATCGGTCTTTTCAACAGAACCTTCAAATTTCTCACCAATCAACTTTACTGCCTCTGGCAAAAATTCCCTGATCACTTTGTATCCCTCGTGATCTAAAATCAAAATCGATGTTTCCGCAAACTTGCGGTTGCATGTCTCGTAAGGGTCTTCATCACCCTGCTCTGCAACAAACATAATATGAGGCTGGAAGTCAAGTTCGGTCTTTGAACCGTTTTTGGCCGTGACTGCAACAGTCACTCCAGACCCCAAATCCCAAAACTTTCTCACAGGCAAGTTCCTGCGAAATGCCTTCCTCTTTGGCCCCATATTCCCCACTTGCATTCCACTCGTGCTTGGCTGTGGCTCGATAACCTTAATAATTTGTACCTCATCCGAGCTGTCGCTATCGGAATGTTCCCCAGCCACGATTCTCAACTTGGGTGTTGGAGCCATTCTCCCAAAATCAAACTTTAAATCAGGATGCTGAACAATGCAAAATATATTCCGTCAAATGGAAGCAAAAGCTTCAATAAACATTTGCAAAAGGTTTCTCTTGAAATGAGGCCGATTATCAAACGGCTCGAAGCAAATGCTTCACAAGAATCTCTTAACAAAAAAAACTAAAGAGGCTACAAACTATTCTACACTGAATATCTGAACGAATCACTAATCACAAAACCCGGAATCACTAATCACAGACAGAGAGTGAGGAGCTCCACAAAACACGTCCGCACGGCACGAGAGCTGAATCACGACTGAGCAATTTTGCTCGCACAGAGCGCCCACTTCACCTCGGTCTTACATTGAGCAAGAAGAGCCAAAGGAAACAAAAAATATGGGAGAATACAAATGTACAGGGCATTACAGAATATTTAACCGATATAAAAAATTATTGTTCCATAGATACAGATACTGAAAAACCAGAAAGCATCCAGTTGAGGAACTTTTGACACTTTGCCGCCGCGCAATCGATTTTCAAATGAGGAACTTCTGTATGTACAAAACAATTGCACGATGGAAAAGCAATGTCCTCTACTTTAGGACACCCAACCGATTCCAAATCGGTGACTATGACACCAGGCAACATGGCCGCTAAAAATTTACATTTTTCTGTGCCCTTGGCAAACACGATGGGCCTCTCGTTGGTCATTGCTAATGTAGCCTTGCGCAAAATGGCCGTCAAATTAAAATATGGAACATGGCCGTCGCGCCAGTCCATGCCGTGCTTGTGAGCACTTAACCACCTATTCTCCCCTTTGATGTTCCCAGGCAACTGCTTCCACGCGTACGGCGCCTGAAAATGCCACGTTTGAAATTGACGCGTAAATGGATTGGCTACGGCCAACTCCTTGACCACCCACTCCCCGTTCCTGCCCTTCAGACACTCCATGTCCACAACCACATACATGTTAAACCAGATCCTGTGCAGTCAAAATTCCCACAATCACACTTTGTGCAATCGAACCACGCGCACTCTGAACGGAAAAAAAACTTCGAGAGAGATCCGTTCACGTCGGCAGCAGAACGAAGACTGGTCACCTGCGCGATGAGCAGCATTGACAAATTATCCCGCTCGAGCTCCGACCTCTGGAGCGAGATGATGAATTGTATTTACGCAGGTCTCCAAAGCGCGCCAAGATTCTGTACACCACAAGCCTGTCGTTTGCTCTGCGATCTCCCGAAAACGTATTAACAATATCCTCCATCGACTTGCCCCTACACCTCTCCGAAATATACCACATGGTGTAATGCCCACACACCTCGCTCTCCGTCGCCTGCAACTCCGTGTTGCTATACCCCCACTCTCCCTTCGAATTCTCAAGTACCCACGTTTGAAATTTGGGCTGATACGGCGCCATGCCATAACTATCAAAGTATTCTGCTCTTCCACTCTTGTCAACGTACAGGGCGACCCAATGTGTTCCAGGCAAATTTGACGGGTCCGTATTAACTACCATTCCTGCCGGCCTTTTCACTTTGCGTGGGAACTTGTCATACGCAAACACACCTAAAAACGATGACGCAACTTTGCAGTCGCTCATCATTGCACTATCTATCTGCGACGTATTCATGTTTACCAGTACACACAAATTTCCAGGAAAATTCTGTTGGAGCCGAATTTCGGCAAACTGCTTGATTAATTACCGTAATCAACAATGACGTTCCTCTGCTTGTCTATCTGAAGGATTGATTCGAATTCAGCGTAAACAATGCAATTTATAGATTCCTGCAATGCCTGTGCGAAATTAACTTCCACTCTCAAATTGCCTAGCTTAACCACGTTCCAATGCGTGCCGGCACTAGACCCCAAATCCGGAGACAAATCAAATGCGTAGAGGCAGTACCCTTTCGCATACTCTGACCTATCTATATCGTTTCCTTCATCCTGGTAATGTGTGCCTGTTCCCGAAAACAAAGTGTGGTAACTCGCAACGTTCAAATTTTCCGAACTGTAAACCGGTTGCAACGGTTTGCTGGGAACTTGTTCCCCGTCCACATAAAGTGAAAAATAACTCACATCAAAATGTTCAAAGTTAAAAGGGTTACATTTGATGTCACCATTGAAAGCCCTGTTTGACACAAACCCAACAACGAGACGTTTGGGTAACG
>JASGXE010009359.1:0-16450 GCA_030068105.1 Sinentomon sp. SZTP_YWyxl
GGCAGAAATTGTGGAAGGAGGGGAAACATGGGAAACTGTTTGGAAAATACCAATTTCAAAGCATGCATTGGCTTCATGATCACCAAATGCATCGTGTCGGCAACGGACGCTTTATCTGACAGATATGACTGACAGACTGATGTATACACAGCACTTCACATCCACACATTCTTTCTTCTTCGGACATCACATCCAATATCCGCAAATAGTACATAAATCATAAACACCCATCATTGTCCTCTCTTCTCGAGAGGCAGGATCATTTCGACAGCCGGTGATGCGGACAGCATTCGTGTCGGTTTGCAGTCCGGGTTTATAAATTTGATCTGAAAGATTCACTGACCTTGACCAGTCAGTCGATTTTCCTGGTCTGATCAATGTCACTTCAATGATAGGTGATCTCGTCAAGCATGACACCTCATTTCCGTCCTGCCTTCTCAACCATTAGGTACACATATGCAAACCCCAACAGAGGCTTCGTCGCCAGCGTCACCAGATGACGGCACATGCAACTTCTGCAGTTTCTTCACTGACTTTCTGTCTCCCTCCATGCATGAGATCAACGGATGTCCGATTTCGCATTGTGCAACCATTTTCTTGCTCTGGATTTCGATTGCATCATGACCATTTTACATTCTGTCATTTCACGAAATGATCAGGTGAGCAACAAGAACAAAAGACGCTATCCACCAAAATTCTTCGAACGTATGAGTTTCATTGTTTTCTCAAGCGCCATTTACAATGATTTATATTTATGGCATGATCGAAAAAATCACGCAATCGTGAAATGCGTGAAACTGCATCGAACCCTGTTGAAATTGAACTCGCTGTGTTGGCCAGATCATGAGATTTCTCCAATGTTCAAACGGTTATGGCGAGCCATGTAAAGGGTGAACGGCGAAAATGGAAACGAAAAACACTGCAAGCAAGTGGCCGTGTCCAGTGAACAGACGTAGCTTTGCTTTCGAACACCCGCGGTGCGGTTAGACTCCGTTTATCAGCAAGCAATATCTGGAAAGTTTTCAAAATTGTTGTCAGCGTTCCGTCTGTGAGTGGATGACGCGTTAATTATAAACATCCATTTTAACTTTGCCAAATGCAGTCGAAACAGGGTGAGCCTGTGGTTCTGCCAATGCACACGATGGCACTCAATTGGGAATGGAGAGGGGCAAAAACTCATTTGCTACTCCTTGCACTTGCGAATACTTGAATGGCGGTGCGCCCACAGGCCGGGTCGCCAGTTTCCAAACCCTGCCGCGACTTTAGATGGCAGGCCGGGGCCCCCAGCGAGCACTGCTTTTTCCGAGAGGGGACAGGGTTAGGTCAGGTTCAGATACCTTTAGATAAGAAAAAAAAATATTTTTTTTCTTGCAAGTAAGCCTAATGGGCCCCAAACGAACATTCTTGCGCAAAATGCTCTCAACCATCCAAAGTCGCGGCAGGGTTTGTAAAAACGCGGCCGGGTCCTGTCCTGTTCGACATGATAACAAGCACTTGCAAGCACAGCATTGGTCGTCAGAATGAATCGTCTGACTGTGGAGCAATGACACGTGAATGTTGTGAAATGGGTGTAGGTATATGCTTCTTCCACAAAGAGTGAAATGCACACACTAGTCAAAATTTCAACGGCTTGCGACGTTTCTGTCGAAACAGATAAAAATAAATCTGCCTGGAAAACTGCCATGAATGTGTGTATGAAGAAATTTATACCCGCTGAACCATTCCCAGTTGCAGGCAGCGCAATCCGAACACCCTGTCATTTAGATGCAGGCACTTGCTCTTTCACATTCCGGATGAAAACAATAAAAAAAAAATGTTTTTTTTCGCACCGAAAAACATTGAAAAAAAAAATTCCCGTCTGGCGCGTTTGCTGTCGACCGTCCCCGACGTCAGCCTCACCAAAAAATAGGCACAATTATCGTTTCCATTTTCGCCGTTCACCCTTTACTTCATTCTGGCGTGTTTAAATTTTGTGAAAACAACAGACATACCTACGTGTATGTACTGCGTGATGTTTTCCTGCATTCAACCGCAACTGACATGACACTTGAACACGCACCAAATAGAGAGAAAAACGACATGGTTGGGCATTCAAAGCATTTCAAAACTAGATAGGCTAAGATTAGAGTCTATATTTGCAATTTAAAAAGACACGTTTGTGAAAGAGATGCTGGACTCTTATCAAGAGAAGAACTCGTGAAATGGTCAATCGGAACAGCATTTTGCTAGTCGCGGTTTGCCATTTTAACTCCAGCCACTTTCATTAAAGTACAAGATACCATGACTTTCTCGGGGTCAATCCAAAACCTCACGCACCATTTTTCCACAAATTCTCCAACTTTTTCCCCACTCGAAACGAGCGACGCTTTGTCTCTTGCCCGATCATCAAAATCACCATTTATCTATTATTCTTGGCATACAACCATGGTGTCCGTGGCTTGGCAAGAAAGGGCCTCTAAGCCGCAGTAACAAAACGCATTGACCCTACAAGCCAAAAAAAATGTAAGTATCTGAACTGCCCTATGGAGGAAACCAAAAAATCGGGAATCTGAAACGTACTGCGAGCGAGATATCAAGATGAACAAAACGTTGGGCGTCGAGACCTATAGAGATGCAAAAAAATGCAACGCCTTGAATGAAAAATAAATGACAGCTTTGAAAAATAGTAAGCCCGACCCAAAAAATAATGGCAGTTAAGCCCAGCCCAGCCTTGATGGACCTAGTCCATGGGCCTCCTGACTGAAGCAATGATAGCGGACCGGATCTTGAGAATTAAAGCAAAAAAGACTGAAAGTCAGGGGCCAACCCTTTATCTCTCGCCACCTGATCGTATCAAGGTATATCTAGACGTCATGTTTGACGCCAGCCGTCGACAACGAGATCTGCCAGCAAGTTGGAAGTGGCCTATCGTGGTCCACGTGGTCAAAAAAGGCAGCGGCTCTGACCAAGCGAATTACCGACAAATTTGTTTGCCTTTTTAATACGTGCTCAAAAATATTGGAGTTCTTCCTTGTGAAGCACATCAAAAATTTTCCTTTCCGTGAGTCTACTTTCGAATGCCTCAGCACAGCTTACGACAGGGGTTTTCTTGCTCGACGCAGCTCACTCAGTAATAGTTCTTCCAGGATTTCGATATTGGGGGGTGTGAAGATTTCCAGGGGGTCTTATCTCGCAGAAGAATCTGGGCGCAGCCTAGAGGGGGGTCTGGGGCAGCGCCCCAGCGGGGTTCCAAGGGGCAGGGCCCCTGGTGGGAGGTCTGGGGTACGGAGCCCCCGCAGCTGAGGAAATTTTTAAATTTGAGAGTTCATTTTGGAGGCAAAATTGATGTTAAAGAGGTCAAATTTCCTGCCAGGACGAGCCAATAGCACAGGCCAGATGTGTCTTGTTGGCAGCCAGCCAAACTGATTCACACACCATCCTCACTCGGGTGTTGTCCAATTGTTCCGGAGGTGTACGTAATTTTCTGGGGGGTGTTGACCCCCCTAGGGGAGTCTGGCAAAACTACTGGCTCACTACATTTTCGCAGGACATCTCAGACGCTCCAGAAGCCGGAATCCAGATAGATGCTATTGTCATTGACTTTTTATAAGGTTTTCGATGTAGTTAGCCATAGGCTTTTAGTCAATAAATTAGCATTTCTTGGGGTCGATAAATCAACTGTAAATTGGTTTATAGGGTATCTTGAAGGGAGATCCCAGTCGGTTAGGGTGGGTAGCCATCGTTCTGATCCACTACCGGTAACTTCTGGGGTCCCCGTAGGCAGCATCTTGGGCCCACTCCTTTTCATCATATACATGTTAATGACCAGTATACCATGTGGAGTCACGTAATCTTTTCTTTGCGACGACTGCATTATATTTTATAAACATGTAAATAGTGTCAAGCGTTGTGTTGGTTTGCAAAATGACCTATAAACAATGTTATGAACTGGTGTTCGGAATCATCTATGCTTTTTATCAGGACAAGTACAATTGTATGCGATTTGCAACCAGAAGGAATGCTATCGATTTCCAGTACATTCTCGGGACAAGGTCTCTTCCCCGCAGGGCGAAATCACATAGGAGTGAAGTTTAAACGCAAGTTCTATTGGCAGGGCATGTTCAACTGGTGATTGCGAAAGCCCACAGGGCCCTCTATTTTGTGAAACGAAATGTGGCCTGTCTAGGAGCAAGCTGCAACGGTCCGGCATCCTTGAATTGCCACGCATGTTGCAGCGGAAGAAAATATTCAGCGCAGAGCAACTCGTTTGTTTTGGGGGACACAGCTCCAAAGTATAGCGTGACCAACATGATATCGATGCTGGTCTGGAAAACCCTGTGTGAAAGAAGAAAACGTTATCGTCTGTCCAGGCTGCTTCAGGTTGTCTCAAAATGTGGAGGGTGGGGAGATATGTTTCCTCTAATTTCACCACCGACTTGTCTGTCTCGTAAGGATTTCAGCTAAAGGTACGTTTGTGGTCTTTCCAAAAGAATGCAAGAAATTACTGATTTGCTTGACCCCATGCAGACTATCGGCCGGGCAACCAGTTGCACCAGTAAGAAAACTGCCGAGACTGCGGTGCGGTTTGGACGTGTCGAACGTTTTACACTTCTAGGGCCAATGAGCCTGCTGGTTGGCTTTTGGGCGCATGAACAGGAGAACCACTGTAGATCAGGCTTTTTTATACTTTTTGTGGCGCCCAACAGTCTGCACTAAGCATTGGTGGCAATGCGAGGAGAAACGTTTAAAATATACATGATCCATTGCCTGCTATACATGTGTTGAGCATCTGATTTGATTCCCCTTATCCCAGTGTGCACGATCGCCACTTTGTTCTGAAATAATTTGCATCATCAACAAAACGTATGGTTTCTACCTTCGTGCTTGCATCCCTGTTCTTGAATTATGCCACAACAGTTTGCACAAAAGCTTTAGGAACCACAATCGAGAGGCTGTTCGTATAGGATCCGGCCATGTCACCTTTTTATCTTATGTTAGGGACGGTTATCTTAAATGCAAGTGCCATTGATTGTCACAGACTCCCTCGCACGCAAAAATAGCAAAATCGTATATGGACCAAAATGAACCGGGCAAAAGTCTGATCTGTGAAAAAGAAACTCTCCCATCATTAACTGGAATGAACATGTCAACTCTGAAATGAACTGATTAAGTTATTTATTAATCATGATGCACTTGAAAATGTGGTGCCATCTTCTTTTGTATTTATCCATTTTATTTCTGTGATTTTGAGTTTTGTTTTTTAAATTTATCGCTGTCTATTCGTATTGGCCTGCAGTCTGCGACCTCGTGAAGTCGAGGTGCGTTCGGATACACCAAATCAAATTCTCGTGTGAATAAGTTCACAAACCATCATTCACACAGACCGTCTTTGCAGGTGTGAGAAGTCCCACGATATTCCTCTCTCCGACGATTGGTGATGCATAGCGACGGGTGTGCCAACTTCGCAAACGCGCGCAAATATCATCAAACGTTGGGAATCATTGCAACAGATATAGCTCTTCTCCGCCAAAACGACGGTGATCTTCGTGACTTTCTTGTTCTGAAAATGTTACAAAATGCTGCCATTACATATCTCTGGCTCTAAAAATCCGCCCATCGAGCGCGAGGAACAGTTTGTACAGGGCGGAAATTGTTTTTCCAAATTATGTTTCTGCGATTTTTCGTCGATGGATTTGTACAGGTCGTCAAACTGTCGTCGCAGACGTTCGATTCTGGAATGACTTTCACAAATTCATAGCAGGGGCGTGCGTGAGTCATTGACAGAGGATTTACTGACAGTGACGGATTGTATGTTCCGTTTTAAAACACCCACCCTGTACGTGGCTCTCTCGGCCATTCCTCATCAGAGATGATACCGTAAATGTTAAAACATTGGCATTGCAATTACCCAAATTTGCCCACGTTTTGTGCGAAAATGTCAGACGATCTGGTTCGGGCGTGGATCAAGCGGTTCTTCTAAGTGAGAGCGGTTTTTGGACGACATAACTGATCTTCTGGGAAAGAACGGTGCATCCATGAAGGCAGATGTGCCCATGGAACTACGCTTTAATATAAAAGCCGAGGTACGGAGTCATCCCGACCCAATTCACATTGGCTAGTCAAGCACAGTGGTGAGGAAATTCAAAAAGTGTAACGCCGCGGTGTGGATTTCGTCGATAGTTCAGATCGCTACAGCCATGAATACCCTGGTGAGTTCAACACGTGCTATAGACACAAAAGTTTTGCGATTCATTGCATTCAAATTCGTGCGATATCTTCGATGGTTTCCGTTAATAAAAGGAAGTTAATATCCCACATAGTCCAATGGGGACAAACCGGGTGGATAAAGTTCAAATCGCGTATAAGCAATGCGAAATATTTCGGTCCGGAATCTGACATACGAAAACAAAATTTTTGTCGTGGATTGAGTGCTTTTTGTTTCTGGTTTGACCAAAACCATCCATTTGAATTTTGATCAGTGCATGTAAAATTGTGATTTTTATGTTAAATATTAAAGAGGATAAAAAATAAAACCATTTCCCGACGAATGAATTTTAACACATTAAGTGAATTTATTTCGCAGGATATATTTTATCGGATTTGGGTCGGACAGGAAATCAACCATAGGTGTAATCGGCATCGAAAAAAGGACCACAATTTGGACTCTGAAACAGTCTGTTAAGGGTGAAATGGTATTTCCAGCATTGATTCAACCTCACTGCGTTCCCAGTGAACAAATTCCATTCAATTGGATTCAATTTTATTTAAATTGCAGAGTATTCGCAATTACAATGACCAGCAAAAAAAAGCATTGTCAAAATTCATTGATACGTATTGATAAAGAAATCCAACCAATGATAAATGAAATCATTAATTGATAAAAAAATCAATCACTGAATACAACATTCGTTGATAAACATATTGATTGATTGATATATTTTATTGTCGGAGTTTCCTCCTTTCAATAAGCAGTCACAGTAAATTACATTTGCAAAACTATGCTGATTGATCTGGGGGTAATATAAGCAGGGATAATGTCTGCACAAATTCAGAAAAAAAAACATTTCAAAATTGGAAAGTTGGAAATATGCAAAATCCAATGTCACACTCCCAAGGGAAAAAATGCGTGCATCAATATAAACACCATCACACCACTTTTAAAACCCGGACGGCCTCAACGGACCTCATCTTCTAGACGTTTTAGAAGTAAGGCCAAGCTTAGCGGGGCCTTAAGACCTTAAGATATTCAACCGACGATGAACAAATCCATATCGCCAGAAACGATTTCCTTCAATCGAAATCAACCAGAATTCTCGCCATCAAATCACAAAAAATTCCCCAGAATTCTCGCCATTTATAAGTAAAAATTCCAGACATAGGACACAGCGTCTATCCCAAGCAAAGTTCTGTCAGGGGTCCCACAAGTATAGTGTTATTGGCTCCATTCTCATCTTAATCTTCTCCCTATGATAGACGGCGGTCCAACCCGCCCGCGGTCCAACTCTGCATTTTTGTGTATTCGCAAACATGTGGGAAGCAGAAGCCCCGAAAAACCGCGCTCTTTGGCTTTTTGTGGGTAGGTTCAAAGAACGTAGATAGGGGTAGGTTTTCCTTTCTTTGGGTATGTTCATCAAGGAACACGCTTGCAGAGCATGGTGCTATTTCTACCAACGATTAAAGATTTAAAGCACGGTAAAGAATCGTCGAAAAAAGATGAAATTTTCGGTATTATACAGGCAGGACCTGCTTTAATGTTTGAATCTGCGATGATGAAATCTGCGGTGCTTTGATGCTTTGGCGAAATCGTGGTTGACCGGTCGGTCTCTGAGTGAATTTCAATTGACATAGGCACATTTTCAACTTGACATAGGTCACGTTGGGCTGCACGATTGCAAGGGCAAGGTTGAGGGCATGTAGATCGGCTCTCATGCGGTGTACCAGCTCGCATAAGTTGTGAACCGGAATATGTATTCCACCTATATTGATTGACAAAGGTAACATAGATGTAGGTATGTATTGCACTGCGTGATAACACAAAAATCTCGAACTATCAAGATTTTTTACCCATGCAGTGGATGCTAAAATAAACATCAACAAAAACAAAATTTTATTAATCTCTTGTTTAATATTCTGCCCAGGTGTGCATCAGTGCAGTTCTATTCTTCGTTGCAACGACCGTTGCGCAAAGACGACCGATCAGCAGTGGTCCAGATGCCGATGCTCAAGTTCTGACTTACATCAACGAAAATGACGGACTTGGAAATTATCAATTCAGGTGAGCGCTGCAATTTATTTTGATATAAATCGCGGTACCTACACCATTTTTTTATTTGTGCCAGCAGAAGTTGGGAACCAGCGTCGTTCGGTCACATTTTGCGCCGCGCTGGAGGTGGGGGGAAAACCCAGTCCGTGACGACCAGATGAGAATCCCCCTTCCTCCTTCCTTCCTACCCATAAGATGCCCATAAGATCTGCGGGCCAAATAAAGAGAGGAATATGGAAAGAAATCTTCAAGGAAATCTTTTTACCACATTCTTTGATCTGGCGTCTGTCCAAAAGCTGCAACACCGGAAAACACCAGTTCAAACCGTCTTTGCCCCTGTGGATGAAAATGTTGCCACACCACATCACTCCATTAAAAACCCCGTTTACTCACGTGTGTAAAAAAGCTGCAACACCACATCACAAAATGTCAAAGTGTGTTGCCTCTGTCTGTTCAAAAGCTGCAAAACAACATCACTCAATTTCAAAATGCCTTTGCCACTCTGGGTTCAAAATGCGCAACATCAGATCACGCCATTGAAAATCCATTTTGCCCATGTGGGTTCAAAAGACGCAGCACCGCATAATTCCATAAAAAACCCAATTCGCCCCTATGTGTTAAAAAGCTGCAACACCACATCACTTAATTTTCAGCCATATTTGCCCCTGTGAGCGCAAAAGCTGCAACCCCACAATGCTCAATTTCCGGCGACATCCAGCCCCTGTGAGTTCAAAGCTGCAGCACCACATCATTCAATTTCAAAATCGTTTTTGCCCCTGTGAGTTTAAAAGCGGCAACACCACATCTTTCAATTTCAAAATCGTTTTAGCCCCTGTGAGTTTAAAAGCTGCAACACCTCATCATTCAATTTCAAAATCGTTTGCCCCTGTGAGTTTAAAAGCTGCAACACCACATCATTCATTTTCAAAATCGTTTTAGCCCCTGTGAGTTTAAAAGCTGCATCACCACATCACTGAATTTCAAAGTGTATCTGCCCCTGTGGGTTCAAAATACGCAACATCATGTCACTCCATTTAAAACCACTTCAACCGTGTGGGTTCAAAAGCGCAGCAACACATCATTGCCAAAAAACCACTCTTCCCCTGTCTGTTTAAAAGCTGCAACACAGCGTCACTCATTTTCCAACCATTTGCCCCTGTGATCGCAAAAGCTCATGCTCATGTCTCACAATACTCGATTTTTCACAGCCCCTGCAAATTCAAAGCTGCAACACCACATCGTTCAATTTGAAAACTGATTTAGACCCAGAGTTCAAAAGCTGCAACACCACTTGACTCAATTTCAAAATCGAAGCCCCTGCGAGATTTTAAAGCTGCAACACCGCTTCACTCACTTTCAAAATCGTTTTGCCCCTGTGAGTTCAAAAGCTGCAACACCACCCCATTCATTTTGAAAAGCGATTTAGCCCCTGTGAGTTTAAAAGCTGCAAAGCCACTTCACTCAATTTCACAATCGTTTTTGCCCCTGTGAGTTCAAAAGCTGCAACACCACACCATTCAATTTGAAAAGCGATTTAGCCCCTGTGAGTTTAAAAGCTGCAACACCACATCGCACGATTTCACAGCGCGACACCACATCGAACTTTTTTGACGCCGTATTTGTTCCTGTGGGTTGTAAAGCTGTCACACCACATCATTAGATTTGAGACTCGTTGCCTCTTTTTGTTTTCCCGTCACAACACACATCTCTGGAGTCAAGTGCGTTTTTCTCCTTGATTCCAAAGCTTCACTGGTGCTGCAAAGGCAAATTGAAATAATCTGAATTTTTGGATGAATCGCTTTTTGGTATGGAAATTACGAGACCTTGCCTGTCCATAGCACTCTGATTTTGTGGCATATACCTGACCAGTCGACTGGATCTTTCGCGTCCAAACTATGATAACCCGAAAATCACTCGATCGAATTTGATTCTTGACGTGCTTCCTATTGTTGCTTTTTTACTTTGCAGGTATGAGACGAGCAACGGAATCTCCGCCGACGAGCAGGGATCGCAGAGGCCAGTCCCCGACGAGAACGGCCAGGTAGAAGAGGGCACAGTCAACCAGGGGTCGTTCACCTACACGTCTCCGGAAGGAGAACTGATCACAATCAGCTACATCTCGGACGAGAACGGATTCCAGCCGCAGGGCGCACATCTTCCAACTCCCCCACCAATCCCAGAGGCTATCCAGCGAGCACTCGCTCTGATCGGCCGCGGCAACAGAAGACGGGCAGCTAAGGCCGCCAGAAGGGCAGCAGCAAAGGCCGCCAGGGCTAAGGCCAGGAGAGCCTAGGGTTGCTAGACGCGACTTCAAACGACCACTCTATTGGAATATTCTTCATCATCCCGAGTTTGTTACCTAACATCCCATAAGATGGGGCAGTTTACCCTGCGAGATTCTATCTAATTAAATACTTGGGCATAAAAAAGAATCTGAATATCTGGTGAAACTTGTGCATGCATAGAGTCGACGAGGTATGATACGGGTAAAACGATTTATGCTGCAAATCAAATGAGGGCTGAGATGTGTGGTTGTGTATTTTTGTGAACGAAAATTTTCATGTTGTCATTTTGGGGAAATGGGTAAGGTTAAAGGTATGGTGGATGAGAAAAACATTTGTCGGGCAAAGGAATACTTGTACACCTCAGCTTCAGCCTCTGAGTTTTTTGTGGCGATGTCTTTCTTCTCCTTTGCTTTCCTGAATCCTGACTAGATTTCCTTATAACTTAGAACCCCGTAGCTCCTTAGAAGAACATCTGAGAATCGTCCTTCCGTCTGTAATTTCTTTTTAGTTAATTTATTATTTCGCCCTGCTTTTTTCATTTTATTAGTTGTCTTAATTTCATTCATTATTTTTCGTTTGCCATTCCATCACTGCCTTTTCTTAGCTGCCTCTCGTTTTCAGTTTGTTTTGATTTTATTTTCGTTTTTTTCCTGCCATATCTTGCTTCCTGCTGTGATTGTTGTTATGACCTCTTGAGCGCTTTTGCGAACTTTTGATTTATTTTTTCGCAAAACATCTCAAACAGTTCGTGCAAAAGCTGTAATAGTGTTAATGCAATGTAGTCTCATGTGAAGATAGTTCATTAGAAGCTGTCGCAAAATAAAGACCTGATTGTTGCAAATTTCTAAAAGTTCTATGCGTTCAATTACTGAGATGCTTTTAGAGAATCGGCCCAATGCGAGACTCCATAGCCAAACTAAAGTCTGTTCATTTTCAGAATGGTCCGCGCCCTTTTTACAGACAGGGATCTGCAAATTTGTGCAAAAATCGGTAATGGGAGATTTTAAGCTGCGAGCTCAATTTTCGAAACTCCGTCGGTTTTCACCTCTCCATTTTTTGATTATTTGGCGCTTTCTCCTTTGCAATTCACCCTCAGGTTCAACTCAATAACCAATTCTGATAGATTTGTCTAGCGAAAATTTCATTTCTATGCCCAACGTTTATTCTTTTTCCATTGTTGCATTGAAAGATGCATGCGTCAGTTGAGTTGGATATTGACATGAACCCGAGGGCGAGTTGCAATGTCGAATATTTTGGCCGACAGCGAGACAGTAAGCAGCTCGCGGGAGGTGTCAATCGGAAGATCAAACAAGAATAACAAAGATCTTGTACCTTGCTGTTTGCTCCAGTCTGTTTCAGAAAGCAGCAAGGAAGAAAGAGATCCAGTTGCGACCCTTGCATTGCGACCCTTGCGACCCTTGCATGCGACCTTATTAATGTTGTTAGAATTGAAATTGATATCTGACATGGCAGCAAATGGCGAAAACGCCCATTTCGGAAGAATTTATCCAGCAAAGATTCATCTCGGACCCATCATCCCTGCATGTGTAGGATGGTGCAATTCGGTCACCACTATAGAACTAGAAATCGCAATGAATGGGAGAGAATGAAAGTTGAAGATAACATGAGTATTTTTTATTTATCTTACGTCCTCCGTTTGACTTTGTGTCGCTGACAATGTGGGCTTTTGAAACCAACTGTGAAGATTCATTACTCCTTCATTATAGGTTTTCAAAGAAATGCAAAACGGGAGAGAGTGCATAGGTTTGTCGGTACCAATTTAAAAAATATGATTACCATTGTCTGCATAGCAGCACTCCCAATTCCCTGTTTTCGTTTCTCTGTTCACAACAGCTCATACTGTTCAAAGCACTCTCAATTCTCTGTTTAACACTCAATTCTCTCCCAATCTCTCTCAAATCTCAATTCTCTGCGTGTTGATGCCATAAGAACGCGCAGATGAGGTTCACGGTGGCGAGATGCCGCTCGAGGCTGAGATGCAAAGAAAAACAAAAAGCGTCAAATTGGAAGTGAAGAAACTGCATATTCCTCGACCACGCATCAGCCATGTCGATTCTTTGAGCAGGTCATTACCACCGAAAAGGGACTGCTTCTTTTGAGAGGCCGACCATTTCACACGGTGGCATCCTTCAAGAGACATTCCTTGGGACATGCAACGTTTGTCGTCCTCCAAAAGAGGTGTGATCCGGAATCCCGCAATGCCCATCTCTGAGAGTTTGGAGCGGTGCCACAGATCTGATATGGCGGATTGGCAGAAATGCTGTCGCCAACCAAGAAACCCAGCTAAATTGTGATCGTTCCATCCAGTTGCGGTGAATTGTACACACATCACCAAAATTATTCAACATGTAGGAGTTCGTCCTCAATTCAGACGCCATAACAATGCACCATGCGCCGCGAAATATCACGACACTCGTGTAACGCGTGAAAACTGCATCAATCCCTGTTGAAATATCGACGGCGCGGGCTGAGACAGACCCTTTACAACTTACCCCATCTCCTTACCCAAAGTTTTCGGACACAGGAGCTTGGATTTACCTCAGGGCCATTCAGAAAACATGACATCGCGACCTGCAAAACATCATGACACTCGTGCAAGGCGTGAAGTTCCATCAAGGCGTGCAAGGCCCTGTTGAAATTAGTCTGGCTTTTGTATAGCAAGGCCCTGTATTAGTCTGGCTTTCAAAATTTCTGCCATGTTCGAAGACTTTTGGTTGATCATGTAAGAATGCATGAGTTCAGGTCATTGTGAAACCTGACCCCATGCTGACCTTGTCGCGTCGAAAACGGTGTCCTGTAGGTACGTCGGCATGCGGCACCTGTGTTTAATGACATGTGCAGCTTCTGAAGGATTGCATGTTTCGTGCAGCACCTGGTTTCGTAGATATGTGGTCGCCTTTTATCAAAATGCCAATTTTGAAATTCACGGCTCCTCAAGAGTACCGTCTACAGTTTCCATTCGGCGTCTGTTTTTTTTTTCTGTCTGTTCTCATCGCTGATGGCGATCAGACTCATTCTGCACATTATGCATTGCACAGATTCAAGCAAAATTCGTCCTACGTCGGAGAATTATGTGATAGGTTCGACTGAGATAGTCACCATCAAATTTCATCAGGGTTTAAATCAGTTTCCCGCCTGACGAGAAGGTCATGCTGTTTTGCGGCGCATGTTGACGTACCTGCATTGATTCCAAATGGCCCTTGAGTTCATAATGAACTCCAATAAAATTGTGAGAAAGAATTTGGCTTGTTGTGTATATTAATGAGCAGGTCTGGCATTAAAAAGATCTCAGACTTTACGATGGTGGCTGATCTGACGGCTACAGCCGATTGATGATGTGAAGTGGCAACTACCAAAGAAAGTACAACGTTTTAGCCCGGCTCACGTGTGCCATGGCTCTTTTTGGCATGAATGATCTCATTTTTCACTTGCAATCGGGGGGCGGATTCCCGTCACATTCTTATCGTTGCAGCTTCAATGGTTGGATGGGTCTGATCCCCAGTATCTGGCGATATCATCAGACAATCCGTCTCAATTCATATTCAGAAAAGATTTGATTCGGAAATTCAAAGACGCGCTGGTTCGCCTCTGGATCTCACGTTTTCGTCGTCGAGTTATGCAATTTGATAAATTTAAAACATGCCGGTTGCAGCTTTTGGTTATCGAGGGGCACCTGTGTGACGATACCACGTGATGGATAATGAAAGATCTCCCTGCTACCTGAGCTCTCATCTCCTGATCGATCACACATTCTCCTGTCGTCGAACCACAGCACCACTCTTGATTAAGTGGCTTCTAATTTAGTTGAATTGTATATGGTAATCCGCATTTGGAAATCCGAATTGTATTTCTCTCATTTTACAAGATAATCATTTCGTTCCTTTGTGTTTTGTTATTTTTTATCTGACGACGACAATAATTTGTCTGAGTTATTATAATTGCGAGTCTGCCACCGGAACCCCAGTGGCAGTATTGCGTAAATAACAAAAAAATTGTGATTAGAATGCCGAGAAATGTTTTATGTTTTATACAAAGAGGAAAGACAATCCCGGATCACAGGTGAAAAAGGTGAAGCAGGTGTTGTAAAAGTAAGCCTTTCCAAAACAGAACCTCATCATGGATATGCGAAAAGTCCGGAATGCGGCGTGCGCAATTGCTCGGAATGTTGGTATTCGTCTGAAGATTGGTAGATCGTGCGCAATAGAGAATTTTCAACTGGAAATCCATTTCGAATGGTTATCCGATCCCGCTGTAGGCTTCGCATTTAACGGTTCTTCATGAGCAAAAGATGCACAAGCGAGCGAACATCCAGAACATAAAAGAGTATGCAAAGCATTGGAGACGCCGACCCAGTGTTCGTCGAGTCATGTTCTTCCCGCCCCTCAGTGTGTCAACCGAAAGTAGTGACGGAATTAATGTACTCGTAAAATAGCGGCGGAACTAATGTATACTGGCGGCGGAAATAGATTACCCACACATGCGAAAAATTTTCATTTTTGAGATTTTAGCAAAAACTTCATGCTGTAGAAATAAAAGATCCTCTTTCATCACTGATGTCAAAATCTGACACCTCTAGAAAGCACCGTTGCAATTTGGCGCTTTAATTTCTATCAACTGCATAAGAGTAAAAAGAAAAAAAAGTTTCGGAGGCAACAGTTAAATGGGAAAAACACATGTATGAGTTATCTTTTTCCACCGCCACTATTCTCATACATGTCTTTTTCCCATTTAACTGTTGCCTCCAAAACTTTTTCTTTCTTTCGACACTCTCGGAGAAATTATTGCGTCAGATTGCAACATAAGGCTTTCAACAGGTGTCAGATTTTGACCTTGCTTGTTACGAAAAAATCTTTAATTTCTGCAGCATGGAATTTTTGCTAAAATCTGAACATTTGCAATTTTTATACATGTATGGTACATTAATTCCGCCGCCACTATACACGAATAGGTATGCGCTTCGTCCTTTCAATTTTTGCCCCCCAAGACTTTTTTATTTCCTTCTTTTAACTTGTTGTAGGAAGTAGAAATAAAATGCATCAAAGTTGGGAATAAAAGTGTCAGATTGTGACCACAGTTGTAAATTTCTGCAGAGTCGAGTTATTTTGAAATTCTCAACAATCGCTCTTTTACATGTTTGAGAATGAGTAGGTACCCAACCTATGGTGGCAAGGGCGAAAAAATCTGCTGAAATTTTCGCCTTTCCGGGTTGCCTATTATTCCCGTTTTTTAGCAGCTCCGATTTTGGGGTAAAAATTAATTGTGGGACGGCACCATTGGACCCATTGCCAGCCCCGAAAAAGTGCACACCAACGACGCTGCGACTTAAAATACAGAATCATTTCGCCCTTGAGTGCATATTGTTACCTTCACCACCAGATACAATCAGATTAAACTACACAAAGCTGCTTCAAATATGCTTCGAGATTGCCATGAAGTGTTTTGACACACGTAAGTGGGCTGTTCAAGAAAGACTGGGACTGGTGTTGTGGCTATAGGCACCTATACAAACGTCCTAGCTGTCCCATTTTGTGGGAAGAATTATCCACCCTTCTGCTATACGGTTTTGCCAAAATTGGTTTATTTCCGCCGACTTGCCACTTTTTAGGGCGTTTGAATTTGTCGGCTCATTTTTCGCCTCCAGCTTCAGGGCAAGATTTTGTAGGACGAGCAGCATGCAGCGTTCAAGTTCTTTTGCCATTTGAACAAAGCAGCTGCAAAAAGCTTTGCGTTTTCTCCAGGAATAACACGGAGAATCCAGAATAACCCCTGCCTTAATCCACTGCGTGTTTCGCTGGACTTTAATGACGATAGGGAACGTTTTGTGAAACAGGGTAGCCCAGGTGTATCAAAAACAATGACCAATGAAGTCAACACTGATACTGCTGCAGCATTGTCGGAAAAA